>CM076577.1:1059464160-1059763740 GCA_034641835.2 Pinus albicaulis | reverse complement strand
CTAAGAACTGGATGGTTATAGCAAGGATAATGGGCCTAACACAGTATGTCAAAAAATGCGAGAATATTTTGTAACTTCCTACGCAGAAAAGGAATAATACTCCAGTCAAAAATATAACTCCTCAAATATGGCCAAAAGCTTCCCAAAATATCCAACCAACCATGGATGATAGCACATAAAGGAGATGGATTTTGGCTACTTTTCTTTAGCATTCTTGCATCTCTTCAAAAGCTACAAGACATATTGCTCCATGTTACAGATAATAAAAGAGTTTAGCTAGAAGAAAAGCATAATAGGAGCAACTGAACAAATAACCATGCAGAGGATTCCTAATGAGCCCTGCAATAAGTCCCAGAAAATAAGGAAGCACACTTGTGATTGTAATTCTTTTCATCCACATCCTACAGAAATGACCCTCCCATTATCAATTGAAATTCATAATTTTGAAAACAACTGCTGATGTATTGCTTAACATATTTTTTGTGGATAAATGTAAGAATATGAACCCACCGTATTACCACTGCTTTTGTCCAAAACCAAGCCTTCAACCGAGCTTGTAACAGTCACACAGGTCCAAGCTAACCCAAGCTCCACAGTTAGTAGTCTGAGCTTCTTCAACACTGATCTGAGCCTCCAAATTCATTTAACTGAAACTGTAATTTATACAATCCGAGTTTGTAGGGTAACAGTTCTGTGTAATGATAATCGAGCTTACACAGATGTGCTTATCCAAGCCTAGCACTCTGCTTCTCCATATATACTTGTCCACTAGTATGAAAACATTTAATCTTCTTTGCTAGCTGCTGTGTTGATGAGTAAATAATATTTTCAAAGTTCTTTATTAGCGCTATCTCATTCAGGTTGAAGAGCATAAATATTTCTTTAATCCCATTTCTTTGGGTTTTCTGGGCACAAATTCAATGAAAACATGCCCACATTGTAAATATTTGTTTTGGTATGCTACATCATATTTTGTGCAAAATGTTTCAGGTGAATAGGTGAAAAATTGTTGTTCACCCAAAACATTACGCAAAAAAATATGATATGTAGTTTAAAAAAAAAAAATATGATGACATGAGACTAGCAGACAATGATTAGAGAAGGTGGTGGCCTTCTTGCTGATGGGTGTCAGATGAATGTTATAGGAGTTGAGTCTTCCAGCTGGTGGATGCCAACTACTATGTCCATCTACAAACACTTGCATTCTGAAAAGATTCATTTTCCAGTTTACATTAGAGAATAAGTCCCCGTGATTAAGGGTATTCTCCTTGACCGCAATTGCATATTATGTAGAAATATCATCAATGCCAACTACCGAAGCAGAGATTAGAGGTTAGAACTACAATTTAAGATGTTATTTTATTTTTAGAAAATAAAATAATACTTGCAACTACAAGTCGAGAGAGAATAATTAAATCTTGGATTCACCTTCAATATTCAAGATATAGTCCTTTGCAACTCTGTTCCACTTGTTTCCAAAAAGCTTTCTATCAATTCGTGGGGCTCACAACTTTTAGTTAGATAACAACTGGTTTTCCATGTAAAGCTAACAAACTATTTGTAACTTGAAAGGGATAGGAGAGACAAGCCGAAAGACCAAAGCTATTTTTGTTCATTTAAGCCTCTTCATAGTACTTAGTCTAATAAAGGGACTGATTTCTTCCTCTGTTATCCCATGAATTCAGTTTGTTGCGCAAAAAATTTTGTCAAATAGATATTGTTGTGCTCAGGGAGTGATCACTTTTATTGGGTTTTATAGATTTTAACCCTGAACAGAAATTATCTACACACAAATCTTATAACAGAAAATAAAAAATAGCGAGAGAATAAAATATAAAACAGATAAACACAGAGATTTTCCCCTGGATCCCAAATTGGGACTAGCAACTTGATTTTTCATTATTTCTTTTAGTGTTACAACACATATATATACATGCCGAAGCATACATAAACCCCAATCCATTAACCCTGGATTAGAACATAACCGTAGTTCCCTTGACCGGTCTACAAAATACCAGGGGCCGAAAACCATCGTACCCCAAAACCATGTGAAAACTCATGCACAAAACATGGGTGGGTCTGCATATGAGTGGGACCGCATACCAAAAAAAATTTCGCTGGGGCGCTGCGCTCGGCGCAATGTATAGCGCGTGGGGCTAGTCATGGAAAGAATATAACACATACCCAACATTCTCCCACTTGTTGTTTTCTTTCCACAGGGGGCCACAGGAGAGCTTAGTCATTTGGCCAATTATTCAACACCCATTGTTTCTCTACACCAAGAGAACTTCTGAGTGCTCACAGACTTCGTCAATGCATCCGCAACATTCTTCAAAGTGTCCACCTTTACCAACAACACCCGTTTAGCCTCAACCATATCTCTAACAAAGTGATATTGAACATCAATGTGCTTTGTCTTTGAATGATAAGCAGGGTTCTTAGCCAAGAAAATTGCACTTTGGCTACCACAGTCTATCCTTATAGCTTGATGTACCAACCCCATACTTGAACACAATCTTTGCAACCAAACTACTTCCTTGCTCGCATGAGTGGCTGCTATGTATTCTGCCTCTGTAGTTGAAAGAGCCACTACAGACTGTCTTTTACTCATCCAACTGACTGCGCCTCCAAATAGGCTAAACACATACCCACTTGTAGATCTTCTTTGGTCCAGATCTCCAGCCCAGTCTGCATCAACAAACCACGAATGTCCAACATTCTTTCCAATCCTGGTCTTCCCTGGTAGCACAAGCCATAATCACTAGTGCCACGTAAATATCTGAAAACCCGCTTCACTACTGTCCAATGCTCCTTCCCGGGGTTTGACATAAACCTGCTCAATACTCCCACTGCATGTGCAATGTCTGGTCTAGTACAGACCATTGCATACATCAGGCTACCCACTGCACTTGCATATGGAACACGGGACATATACTTCTCTTCTTCTTGTGTCTTGGGACACTGTTCAGCAGACAGCTTTACACCTACAGGAATAGGAACATTCACCGGTTTACTATCCTGCATATTGAACCTCTGTAATATAGTCTCGACATACTTCCTATGGTTTAACCAGAGCTTCCTCTTTGCCCGATCTCTCTTAATTTCCATGCCCAAAATATAGTTTGCAGCACCAAGATCCTTCATGTCGAATTTGGAGAACAGTTGGGTCTTCAAATCTTGGATAATTTCTTTGTCATTTCCAATCAACATATCATCCACATACAAGACCAAATAAATAACACGGTCACCAATTAATTTAAAATAAACACAGTGATCCTCCTTGCTTCTGGTGAAGCCAAGTCCCTATATATAGGTATCAAATTTCTAATACCACATCCTTGGTGACTGTTTTAACCCATACAAAGACTTCTTCAACCTGCATACCAGTTCTTTCTTACCCTTCACCATAAAGCCTTCAGGTTGCTTCATGTAGATCTCCTCTTCTAGATCCCCATGAAGAAAAGTTGTCTTCACATCCATCTGTTCTATCTCAAAATCAAATGCAGCAGCAACAGATAAAAGTAATCTAATAGAAGTAACCTTGGCAACAAGAGAAAAAATATCACCAAAATCAATTCCCGGCACCTGGGAATAACCTTTTGCTACCAACCGAGCTTTGTATTTTTCCACCTTGCCTTCTACATTCATCTTCTTCTTAAACACCCATTTGCTCCCAATGGGCTTCCTTCCAGCCGGCAACTCCACCAGATCCCATGCATCGTTTTTGTGCAAGGATGCCATTTCATCAACCATGGCCTCCTTCCAGAGTTTTCCATCCTATGAATCTACTGCCTCCCTGACAGTTATGGGTTCATCATCAGTTATAGTTAAGGCAAAACCTGAACAAAAAGAAGATGGACTATACCTTTCTGGTTGCATTCTTTCCCGAACTGATCTTCTCAAAGTTGGAGTTTGTGGCTCTTCATATTCTGAGTCTTCTTCTATTGTAGAGTCTGATTCATCCTCCTTTAGCTCAAAATCTATCTTCTCAGGTTTCTTTGGTAGGACTTCATGTTTAACAATATATTTCACTTCTCTAAACACCACATCTCGGCTGTACAAAACCTTCCTTGTTTCTAGGTTCCAAAGCTTGTAACCCTTTAAACCATCCTTATACCCAATAAAGATGCACCTTTTAGATTTATTATCCAACTTGGTCCTTTTATCCTTTGGAACATGTACATATGCATCACATCCAAATACCCTTAGATGTGAAAGAGAGGGTTTCTTACCAGTCCATACCTCATGTGGGGTCTTATCCTCCAACGCTGATGAAGGCGATCTATTAACTAAGTAACATGTAGTCTCCACTGCCTCTGCCCAGAATTCTTGTCCTAACCCGGTACCACTGAGCATGCTTCTTGCCTTTTCCATCAGTGTTCTATTCATTCTTTCTGCAACTCCATTTTGCCGAGGTGTGTATGGAGTAGTCTTCTACCGTGCTATACCACACTTCTTACAGAACTCTTCAAATTCCTTCTTGCAGAACTCCCCACCATTATCTGTCCTCAATGCCTTTATCTTCTTCTCTGTCTGGTTTTCCACCAGAGCCTTAAATTCTTTAAATTTGTCAAAGACTTCACATTTCTTCCTCAAGAAATATATCCATGTATTCCTTGAGAAGTCATCTATGAATGAAACATAGTACACAGACTTTCCCAGTGATGGAACTGACACAGGCCCAAACACATCACTGTGCACAAGTTCTAATATCTTGTTTTCCCTCTTAGCACCAGAAGGAAAACTCACCCGATTCTGCTTCCCATATACACAATGTTCCCAGAAATCGAAATCCAAAGAACAATTAGACATACCTTCTACCATACCATCTCTATGCAGTATCCGAAGGCCCTTCTCTCCAATATGTCCAAGCCTTTGATGCCATAGCATGGTCTTTTCTCCAGAGATAGCTAGACTTTCCGTCCCACTTTCAGGAACCACAGAACTGTTACACCCATCAATAACAGTGCTACCTTGTAGCTTGTACAGAGTTCCAGTCCTAACTCCCCGCATTAATACCAGTGCTCCCCGAACCATCTTGCAGGCATCTTTCTCGAACACTGTTTTTACACCTGCATCATCCATCTTGCTTACAGAAATCAGATTTCTGGCCAATGTAGGAATATGGAGAACACCAGGAAGTGTTCTAATCCTTCCACCTTGCAGCTTCAGCTTGACCTTTCCACGTCCGATGATTCTGGCCCTCCTATCATCCCCTAGGAAGACATCACCACCATCATATTTCTCATACTCGCATAACCACTCCCTATGGGGAGTGAAGTGAAAGGATGCACCTGAGTCAATCAACCATGACTCATGATCTACATGTGTATTTGAAGAAGAAGCCAAATACACATCCCCACTTCATCCGAGGTGGTTTTTGCCTCTGGAGAAGGAGCATCATCAGATCCCTTTCCTTTCTCAGGAGCTTTAGATCTGCAGTCCTTTTTGTAGTGCCCTTCCTTTCCGCATTTCCAGCACACCTTTACAAACTTTCCAGGAGATTTAGATCTCCCTCTAGATTTAGATCTCCCACTCTAAACCTTATTCTTGTTTCTGTTCTGGGACCTTCCTCGTACAGATAAGGCATCTCCATTCTGACCCTCCATATTTCTCCGTCTCATTTCCTCCGACAGCAAGGCTGAGACAATGTCATCAAAATTCAAGGTAGCTGTATTGCTACCTATTGCAATAACCAGACTGTCCCACGAGTCTGGTAGAGAGCACAACAAACTGATGCACTTATCTTCATCTGAGATTTTAATATCAACAGACGACAGCTGACTTACCACAGTATTGAAGGCGTTCAGATGCTCTGTCACCGAGTCTCCATCCTTCATCCTTAGGTTATACAGCTTTTTCCGCAGGAACAACTTATTCACCAGAGACTTAGATTGGTACAAAGTCCCAAGTTTTTCCCACAAATTCTTCGCCGTAGCTTCCCCAGATACATTCAACAATACTGAATCTGACACACACAACCGTATTGTGCTCTTGGCCTTCCGATCCAGTTTCTTCCAGTCTTCATCTGACATTGTCGTTGGTTTAGTACCTGGATCTACCGCAATCCACTGATCTTTATCCACCAGCAGATCCTCCATCTTGAGCTTCCACAACTCAAAACTCTGACCATTAAATTTCTCGATCTCTATCTTTCCGCCGCTCGCCATCTTCTTTCACCGCAAGAATAGATCCCGCAGATCTCCCACTGAACAGGGTCTACCACAGGCCTGAACTGAAAACCCTCAGCAGCAAAGGCGTCCCCTTGAAGCCGAAACAACTCCGATACCAAATGTAGGTTTTAACCCTGAACAGAAATTATCTACACACGAATCAAAATATAAAACAGATAAACACAGAGATTTTCCCCTGGATCCCAAATTGGGACTACCAGCTTGATTTTTCATTATTTCTCTTAGTGTTATAACACATATATATACATGCCAAAGCATACATAAACCCCAATCCATTAACCCTAGATTAGAACATAACCGTAGTTCCCTTGACCTGATCTACAAAATACCAAGGGACGAAAACCATCGTACCCCAAAACCATGTGCAAACTCATGCACAAAACATGGGTGGGTCCGCATATGAGTGGGATCGTATACCAAAAAAAATTTCGCCAGGGCGCTGCCCCGGACCCCGACAGGGGGGGCTACCGCCCCTAATGCGCCCAGCACAATGTACAGCGCGTTGGGCTAGTCGTGGAAAGAATATAACACATACCCAACAGGTTTTCTATTTGTTTATTAAAACATTTAAGACTGCATATAGAGTTCAAGTATTTGCAACAAATATACTTTACAAATTAGAGTGAAGAAGGAAGTTTTTGCCAGCCAATTTCCAGGCCTCACACTAAGAACTGGGTGGTTATAGCAAGGATAACGGGCCTAACACAGTATGTCAGAAAATGCGAGAATATTTTGTAACTTCCTAGGCAGAAAAAGGAATACTTCTCCAGTCAAAAATATAACTCCTCAAATATGGCCAAAAGCTTCCCAAAATATCCAACCAACCATGGATGATAGCACATAAAGGAGATGGATTTTGGCTACTTTTCTTTACCATTCTTGCATCTCTTCAAAAGCTACAAGACATATTGCTTCATGTTACAGATAATAAAAGAGTGTAGCTAGAAGAAAAGCATAATAGGAGCAACTGAACAAATAACCATGCAGAGGATTCCTAATGAGCCT
Source organism: Pinus albicaulis (assembly GCA_034641835.2). Lineage (NCBI taxonomy): Eukaryota > Viridiplantae > Streptophyta > Pinopsida > Pinales > Pinaceae > Pinus > Pinus albicaulis. The sequence goes on along the minus strand of CM076577.1, from coordinate 1,059,756,541 downwards.
TGCAATAAGTCCCAGAAAAGAAGGAAGCACACTTGTGATTGTAATTCTTGTCGTCCACATCCTACAGAAATGACCCTCCCATTATCAATTGAAATTCATAATTTTGAAAACAACTGTTGATGTATTGCTTAACATATTTTTTTGTGGATAAATGTAAGACTAAATCAGACAATGTTTTGTAGACTGCCGCATCACCACTATATTCCTTTATGACTTGATCTCAGCTGCATACAAGCAGATACAAAACTAGAAAAAGAACTCAACAACTGAATGTGCATTCTTATTAATAACTGATAGATTGAAGCTTTATCTTTTCAGTAAAACCTAGGATTTTGGTTTATGGCCCGGGCACAATATCTTTCTTCGGGATGTATTATACAAAATCGGTAGCAACCTGATGGAATTTTATGTCAACCTGCCCAGTCATATTTGAATTTTGCTAAAAATCCATTGCCACAAAGAATACAATACCCACTATCCATCAACTTTTTTATGATGATGAATAAGCTAGAGGAACAAAGCCTCATTAAACTCAATTCTGACCTTGGAATCTTTCGGTTAAAAGCATCAATGTCTTACATGAACTTAGTAAGAACTTTCAGGACCTTACTTGAGTTCAATAATACTTTTCAGGACTTTCTACCTCGGGTAAGACCAAGACTACATAGGGAGATTAGATCTAAACCAGACCCAACTCACTTTGAGATGGGATGGTTTTCTCTACAGAATGGTAGGAAAGAGATCAGGAAGGAAAGGTCCTGGTTAAGTGAGCCAACCAGAGAATAAGGTCCTGGTAAGTAAACCTAGTGATCAGATGACATTTTTGAATAAGTGGAACATAAAATTTCAATTTCAATAAACTACAGTAAACTCGAGTAACTGTTATTAAATTTCAATTTCAATAAACTAGATCTGTTTCTTGTTCCGTTATTGATCAGCCAATATAAATTTTCAAGTAGACAAATATTTACACATCAGATGAGGAGTTCAATTCTTCAGGAGGGTAGAATGACTTCTTCAAGACAGAATCTCAAACGAGTTTTGTCTGCTTGACGCCTCTATACATTCAGAGCCGCAATGTTTCAAGCATGCTTTCATATTGTTTACCAATCCAATGACTCACTGTCTCCTCTTTTGTAGTTTTTTTCTTTTGAATTAGAACGTTTCCAGATTAGGCTTCAATTATTAGCCTTAGGAAATCACCCTTACCAAGCACTTACAAAGACTGAACTGAGGTCCTAGGAGGCTTCTTCAATTACTGTTTTCTGCTCAGATTAGGGCTCGATATTCCCATCATTCCAAAAACTAGAACTCACTCAGAAATTTGCCCCAGGGCCCCACAATCTAGGGCACATATTTTCTTTCGATGTAGATGTCATGAATTATAGTTACATTATTGTTATGATTGTTCAAACACTGTCCAAACATTGTATTTACAATGACTAAAATTTTGCCCAATCTTCATTATCACGAGAACAGAAGATTAGGGCACATGAAGCTTTGACATAAGACAGCACAAACAATGTTCTATCCCTAGCAAAAATACCCAGAGTTCTAAATATACCTTTTGGGTCACAGTTATGTGTCTCTTTTCAGATGAATCTCGACAGCATAGGTAATACTCTTGACCCTGGTTAGGGTATTGAAACTGCCTTATTTTCTGTGTTATCCTTTTGGAAATATACAGCCTCACTGTTGGAAATACTAAGAGGGGCTTTGACTTCACTATCCTCAATAGATCTACACAATCTCAACAAAGGTCTCTTACAGTTGCCTTCAATACACTTCCAAGAATCTGCTTCAAGTCCTCAAGTTTGCTTCAAGACTTCTTTAAGTTCTTATCAACGTTTGCTCAGAAGACTATAATCCAAAGGTTCCAAAGTCTTCTCCAAGTGACTATCCTTATGTCTGAGTTCTCCAAATAATAGCCTTCCAAACTACTCCAACAAATTCTCAAAGATTGCCACCAGCTACCCACAAATAATGTTGCCCAAAAAATGGCACGTTGTCTAGAAGTGGTGCTACAGCAACATATATCAAAGAAGTCTTGTTCTTTAAATGCTGATTCTGGAAGTTGAGTCCAGAGTGATATCAGGTCCAAATTCTTTAATTGTTCAATAAACCGAATTTTTCCTTACTCCATGTGTCTCTGATCTGTCATAGGTCTGAGGCAACACTTATTCAATGTGGTGAGGTCTATCCAACTGTAGCCCGAGATAAAGTGATGATTGTTCACACACCGAGGTCAGTGTTATGAGTTTTTACCTATTACACCATAGTTCAATAGGTCTGAGCTTCAACTCAACCTTTTACAGGACTACACCTTTCCCAGTAGCTTCTAGATGACTGTAATATAGTCCAAGATTACACTTCAAGCTACCACAGGACATCCACAGCTCCGAGCACCTTCAAGCCTCTCCACAGAATTTATTCCAGAATCTGAACCCACTGTATTACCATTGCTTTTGTCCAAAACCAAGCCTTCAACCGAGCTTGAAACAGTCACACAGGGCTGAGCTAACCCAAGCTCCACAGTTAGTAGTCTGAGCTTCTTCAACATTGATCCGAGCCTCCAAATTCATTTAACTGAAACTGTAATTTCTACAATCCAAGTTTGTAGGGTAACAATCCTGTGTAATGATAATCGAGCTTCCACAGATGTACTTACCCAAGCCTAGCACTCTGCTTCTCCATATATACTTGTCCACTAGTATGAGTTTGAGGGAACCTTAATACCAAAAAAACAGAGATCTGCAGGTCTAAATTTGTCTTCAAAACTGCCACTATAGATCTGAATTACAAGACTGTTGCAAGGTCACATATTTCACCACAGGTCTGAATTAGAAGGGTCTAAGTTGCAGAGAAGAGTCTCAGGTCCGAGCTTCTGGAAAGGCCGAAGTTACAGGCCTGTTAGGACCGAAATTTCAGGCTTTGATAGGGCCGAAATTTCAGGCCTGAATTCAGTTCCGAAAAAATTTATTTCCACAGGTGCAAATAGGTCTGCAAGAGATATATCCTTCTAGCCCAAAACGTTGTAATTATGATCTTCCTTTTAATCTCCTTGGCCTCCTATTTTATCTCTGAATTCTCACTGTATTTTTCACCGAAATTTTCTTTCCAAAATGATGAGCATGACTAGTTATTTATAGTTGTTTGTGTATGAATTGAACAGTCATGTCTTTTGATTAAGGAGCCGACATACCGATTTGAGCCGACCTGTGCATCATTTTTGGAATTTATTTAAACCAATTTTAAGACTGATACAGGGGGCCAATTTTATGGTTAAGTCTGGGCCTCAGCGCTTGATAGGAACACCATACAATATAGCGGTACTTGTTGTATCTTTTGCTGTAGTGCAGACCTGTTTTAACACCTCCTTTGCTGAACACTTGATAGTTGTAGGGGATCAACAAAATTATGTTAGATCCCTCCTTTGTGGCTCAAAGACTCTTTTTGTCATATAAAATTCTGCATGTCAAAGCCTCTCTGCTCCTTCACTTCCCACAGGACATTGTCAAAGCCTCTCAGCCCTCCTGCATTCATTCAGATCACCAAACTACACATATGTTACCTAAAATAGTAGTGCTCTAGACCTCCACAAACAAACATACATATACAGAAAAAGAGAGATTTTATTCCTGAGTAGTGGTCATTATAGGGCTCTAGTTAGCTGGATAAAACATGCATGCAGAATAGAAAAGGCAAATTTTCACCATGGAGTGTGTTGTTTCCATCATTCTTAGGCAGCTGATATGTTTTCCCATTTAGCGTGAATTATCCATCCTTGATACGGTTGGCTACATGACCCACCAAGGCACCAAAGTAAGGTCTACTGGAGCTCATGTTCTGCATTAATAAACAATCTCATATTCCCCATGGTAACACATACATTTGAGATCCATTCCAATATGTGAGTAGAAACTGTAAATTTATCTTAAAACTCTAGCATATGATGGTAGTACTAATTTCCAAAGGGAAATGCAAATACATACCATGTATGAGGCAATATTGTTATAGCCAAGAAGTACGTCTACTAGATGGCCTGAATGCATAAATACCAATACTTAATGAGCTAGCTCCCTCTGAGTAAATGATGGTAAAGCAGTTGAAGGGTGGGGTTTAGGGATGATTACCTTTAGCATCAAGGAGAGCGAGGGAAATGAGGGTAGCTCCCCAGTTGGTTAGATTTATATACAGATCGCCTCTGTGAAGTTGAAAGAAACTTGGGGCATTGATCTTTCTATAGGGATGACCATAATGAGCCAACTTGCCTTTCCCTTCCAAATTTCTTGGATTCAATTCCCATTTGTGCCCTTGACTGCTAGCATGGAATTTGCAGAGGTGAATGAAAACTTGAATGCACCAAAAATGCAAGAGAATGGATGACACTTTCACCATCATCGATCGATTGACTAATCAAGGGATGGATGGATAAGCTAAAGAAGAACATTCAATGATATATATAGAGAGACTCACATAATCAATACTAGACTAGGGTGTGTCTGTATGCCTTAATATAAGGTCATGGTGTAAGACATAACATGGATTGTGTGCAACTATAGAAAACCCATGCACTGTGGCTACCAAAAAATGTAATCTTTGGAATCTAAACATGTTACATTTTTGAGTTTTTGTCTTATTACCCCAAAAAATTTTTTGGCCAAATCTTAATTTTGTTATTTAAAATGGAATTTTGACTACATATATGGATTCAACACCTTGAAAAAACCCTATAGAAGTACATTTTTGTTGTTTGTATATTGAAGGACCTAAACTAATGCAACATGGTTTTGTGGATGCCATTTCTAAAGTTGGGCTGGCCAAATTCCTTTCTAACCTTTCTACCACCTATATAACCAAGTAATTTTCTATCACCTGTATAACCTTGCCTTTTTATAAAAAAAAAGAGGTTCCTACACTCAAAGGATTGGCTTTTCCTGGCCATGGGGCAATTATAATGTTGAAATTATATAAGCTTTTGGATGATTAAAAGATCCAATTTTGCCATTGCTAGCCTGAACTAAGTTCAAATTGCGGTTTTGGGTTTTAACTGTTGGTCAGTTGAAACCCATTTATTAACTGCACTATCTGAGTAAAGCCTAGATAATATCTAAGATGAGGAGGCTGGACTTATTTCAGGCTGTTGTACTCAAGCTAACGGTCAAACATAAGGTTATGCATATACATGTGGTTCAAGGTCTCCTTTTCTTCATGTTATTCTCTATGAATTAAGGAATGTATGTTGCCGAGGAGGAACACCTGCTGGTCTAGGATCTGATACAACCAACAAGTTACTAGGAACACCCAACAGATTACTAGGATCTGATACATGCTTTATATTGCTAGGATCTAGTCTAGGAACACCCAACAACGAGAGGTATATCCACAAACCACTCCAAGTAAGATATGAAAAGGGCTCTTGAAATGCCTCTGAATACCAAAGCACTCCAATGTTTATAATGACATACTAATGTCCAATTCAAATGCTAACTAAGGATTTCACAAAGGTTCTAGTGCCTTTATTCAAGGGTTCGTTGTATGTTTCCAAGGGTTTCAAAAAAAAACTTTCACTAGATATTAACAGCCATTATGATATTTTTTACCACCACCATTTCTTCCACAAAATATCTGTAAGGTGAAGACACATGAAGATTTAAATTGGTTGCTGCTTGAAGGAAAGATGAACTGTTCTGATTGATGGGTATTTAGAGTTTTATTGTTGGCTATAATTTGCTTACAATGACCCTAGATGTAGTCACAAACAAGTAATAAATATTATTGTTGTTCACAAGGCTGAAAAGTTGTCTGAAATCCCTCAAATTATCCCACAACAAGCTTCCCAAATACCCCACATCATTGTTGGAAACATTTGTTGATTGCACTTGTATTTTTATACTTGTTTTCATGCTACCCTATCTGTCCAAACATTTGTATCAGAGCCATAATCGTGTTGTCATTAACCCTAGTTCTATTTGTTGGTGAAAATTTACCACAGTTGGAGGTATCAACCATTGGAAAGACCAACACTATTGGGTTCCAGAGAACCACCAATCAAAGGATATATCTATTTTTGTATCTTCTATTTAGGGCTCTTCACATGCTTCCATCGAATTTGCGGTCATTTTCTTCTATATATCATCTTCATATTGCCTCATAATCCTACAAGAGTATGTCACATGACCTCACATCCTCCCAGCAAAAGTTGATCTTATATGCCGAGTTATATTTATGCTTAGATGGTAATCTGTTTGCTTTGTTTGGAGATCATGGAGGATGACAACATGCTACTAAAAATAGTTGTATTATAACAATATTATTGATGTCAAACTGTTCATGGAGGCTACCACCAAATACTACAAATACTACAATAAGGGAGACTTTCCCATGATATTTTTGGAACCTTAAAACCATGTTAAAATTGTTTGAAACATGAGCCCTAAAACTAAAACAAATGCTACAACAAAATCACTATAATGTGATGGAATTTCTATTATAGGACTTCTCTACTACTGCTCATACGTTGTTTGAAATAATCAGGTTGAAATTTAGAACCTAACTATCACTGGTCTAGTATGCAAAATCCAATTCCTGGCATGAGGCATATGATGAAGCCATTGGCTAGGTTACATGTCGGTAGTGTATGTTATGTTGATCTATTACTTTTTCTTTTGGTTAGAAACTGGGAACTTCACCACAACATCATACCAATATGTAAAATCTGAATTAATTTTTGTGAGACAACTAGCATCTAGGATATTTGTTTCTATCCCATACTTTGTCATCAACATCTAAGTTGTATCGCTTGTGCATGTGTTGAGTGGAGTAGCTATTGTGGCATATTTATGATTGTCTGTGTCAAACATACTATTCTGACATGTCTTCTCTTTTGTGGGGGAGGTATTGCTACATTGTATTTGCTAAGGATGCATGTTCACCAAGACAAGTCAAATACTTCAAAATGTTGGATGTGTTTTGTATTATTGTTCTAGAACATATTCTCTTTGTCTTTGTTTTGTATTATTGTTCAAGAACATATTCTCTTTTTCTTTATCTTTATTTCACACATTGTTTTAGGATATTTGAGTGCTTTACGTTATTTAGGTTTTTGGCCCTGAAATTAGTGATTGAAATGCCAAATAATCACTTTATAATCGTGGATTTGCTTGCCTATTTGAGTTATTTTACATAAGAAATCTTCATAAGTACATCTTAAGCAGATATTATACCCTTAGCTCTATTTAAAAGTGTTGTAAGAATTTTTGAGGACCTCTTCTATTCCTTGACTTGAGGTGGTGGATTCCCCATCCTGCTGAGGCCTTTCTCTTTCATCTAGTCCTTCATTTTCCATTGAATTTGATTCAAGAGATTCTCCCACTGGATCTCTCTTGGGGGATTCTTGTGGTGGTATTCCATGTATCATTTTTAAAAGTCTAATTCTTCCCTTCACCTACTTTTCATAACTTCCATAACCATTAGGTAGGGACCTGCAATGTCGATGGTGTTTTGTTTGTTTAGTAAAAGATTGTCGAGACTTTAATTTATTGAAAGTTGTAGAATTTGCAATCTATGAAGTTTCAAGATATAATTTTTAAAAGTTTAATTCTTTAAAGGGTGCTAGCTCAATGGAAGAGCACCTGCTTTACAAGCAGGAGGTTGGTGGTTCGATTCCATCGTGCCCTGATATTCATATATAGGGAATGAAGAAGATCAGTTTTTGGTGACGGATGCTCTTTTGACCATCACCAATGAGATTATGGTGACATTTTTCGACCCTCACCAAAATATGAAATGGTGACGGTCAACGAACGCCACCATATATACGCATCAATAGTGACGACCATTAAAGGTCCATCACCATAAATCGTTGTTGTTGATATGAAATGGTGAGGGTCGCTGTTTGTCATTATAGTCATTATTTGTGATGGACCTTGATGTCACCAATGAGTTTATGGTGACGGTCAATGAACGTCGCCATATATATGCACTAATAGTGACGACCATGAAAGGTCCATCACAAAAAATTGTTGTTGTTCATATGAAATGGTGACGGTCACTATCCTTCATTACAATCAATATTCGTGACGGACCTTGAATGTCACCACAACACATACTTTCGGTGACGCCACCTTCGGTGACGTTCAATTTTTTGGTGACGGAGGATATTGTCCGTCACCATTGCCCATATGAAATGGTGACGGTCACTATCCGTCACTATAAATCATTATTGGTGACGGACCTTGAATGCCACCACAACACCTATACTTTTGGTGACGCCACTTTTGGTGACGTTCAGTTTTTTGGTGACGGAGGCTATTGTCCGTCACCATTGCTCATATGAAATGGTGACAGTCACTATTCGTCACTATAAATCATTATTGGTGACGGACCTTGAATGTCACCACAACACCTATACTTTCGGCGACGCCACCTTTGGTGACGTTCATTTTTTGGTGACGAAGGCTCTTTTGACCCTCACCAATGAGCTTATGGTGACCATTTTCGCCCCTCACCAATGTGCTTTTTTCTTGTAGTGTGAGCTCGGCGTGAGCTCGTTTCAGGCGAGGGAGAGGGATAATGCAATGGCGGAAAAATACAGAGGCATTAAATGTAAAGGCGCCATATATTTGTATTTGAGTTAAATGATTTCAAAGAATTTGGAATAATTTAATATTTTTTTTAATTTGGAAAAATAAATGGAATGAATCGATATATAAATCAATTATAAATTAAGTAATTATTCATTATTAAAGTGGGATTTTATATAAATTATTTATTTATTAAAGTTAATTTTTAATTTTTAATAATATATTTGTATTAAAGAAAATTATTTAAATTGATGTTGTATTCAGATTTTTGTTAATTTTTCTATATTATATTCTAATTTACTTTAAATTTGTTTTAAATATGTTTTTACTTTTATATATGGAGGTTATTTATTTGCATATTTAAAGTTTTGTTGTAGTTTTTTTTCCAAAAAAAATGACTATTGTGATTGTGATGGTGAGAAGGTATTCTATAAATAGCCTTAAGGATTATTTAGAATAAATAGGAGATTCTTTCTCATTATCTAAGACTAATCTTTGAGAGAATGGATATACATTCCCTAATTATCACATAAACAATAGGTTAATCTTGCATTTATTGCTTTCTCTCCATGGAGTTTCGCTAAACAAAGGGAATACCTCCTCTTATGTGAATTTGATTCTCTCCACCTCTTAAAGTATTTTCAAACATTAATAATTAAATTTTAATTACTTTAAAGATGTAGTCTTGTCGAATATACCAAAAACATAGTAGGATTCTTTCATTGTGGACAAAATCAAGTACATTTATGAGGGAAGTATTCCTCTATGGATGGTTAACAAGTTCATCAATAACTACAAGCAAATGCTTCAATCTATATATTTAATGATCTTTAGTCATCATCTAAAGAGTTCAAGAATCAAATAAATTCCAACCTAAGTTCTAAGTATATGGTAAGCTTGTACTTAGAGGTTCTATTATTGTAAAAATTGACAACTATGGAAGTTGTGGCAAGGTATTGGAGGAGGGAATGTCATTTTGGGGCAGAGCTAGCCTCTTTTTAAATGATAGTTTCCAAAATTGAATCCATCTTCAATGTATGTACGTTGTCTAGCTTTGAGTTTGGTTTCCCTTTCATCCTAGAGATCAGAGAAATACATGCAATGTATTATGACTTTCTTAGCCGTTTAAGTTAGTCATTTTTAGTTCGGTCACTTAAAATTTCTCAAATTTAGTATTAATTTAGCAGGTGAACTTTTACAACTTGTAATTGTAAAAACATTAGATGAGGTGATCCTCTAACTCAATGTTGTGTATATGACAAAGCTAGAAGATGTTATTGAGAAGAGGAATATCATGATGTCATTGGTTTCAACTAGACACTAATGTAAACCCACTTTGAAACCACCATGGGGGATCTAAAGGGCAACATATAGTGCTCTTGTGTGTATGAGGGTTCAAAATTAAGGCCCCCTCTTATTTGCATGAAGTGTTCCTAGTAAAAATCCATCTTAGAGTCAAGGACATGAAAATATGAAGTCCAAGTACTAAATTTACTGTTTATAAATAACCTCTTTAACAAATTGACACAAACATATAATGATGTCATTTACATTGGAGGTGTATGTCACCTGAATTGTGTTACAAATTTAATCTCTCCCCCACAAAAAGGTGTCATGCTCCCTTGTGATGGCGCATCAACCCTAATGGAGAACAATCTCTTGATGTAAAAGGAATTTAAACATGATGTAACTTTAATAGTTCCCTACATTCACCCCTTGGCTCACCACTCAAGGCAAATGTGAGGCTATTTCAAGAATTGATGTGGATAATATAATTTTAGTTTCTCTTATGTATAGTATAATACATTGACACAATTGTGGTTTTTTAGCAAACAAAATATTTCTATCAAGGGTTATCTCCTTGTTCATTAAGGTTGAATAGGTTGTGTCATTATGAGTGATTTATTCATTGTCAACTCCTTATGTGGGAGAACACTACAAGCTCCATGTCAACATGAAGAGTAGATATTGTGAGCAAATATTATCGAGGTTTTTCAAATTATCCAGTTGTTCTACATTTGGTATACATGTTATAAGCGCATTACCCACAAACGCACACCCTCGAGACCAATACCCAGTTCTCTAAAAATCAAATGGTACCAATATTCTTAGTTAGAGGTGAAGGATTCTCCTAAGAGGTTATTTTGTTGGTTTGAGGTGTTGTGTTTTGCCTTAGATACTAAGTGGTTAAGGGCTTCAAGAGTTAAGATTTAAGGGCCAAGGGCTTGGGGGGGAAGGGATTTAGGGGTTAAGGGCTTAATAATTAAGGGATTTAGGTGTTAGGGGCTAAGGGGTTAGGTTTTAAGGTGTTTGGGGGTTATGGATTAAGGTTTAAGGGTCACGGGTTAAGAGAATAAGGGGTTAGTGCTTAGGGGGTTCATGGATTCTAGTTTATGAGTTAATAGCTTAAGGTTTAATGCGTCAAGGGGTCGGTGTCTTATGAGGTATGAGTGTAGGGGTTAAGGGAGTATGGCTTTAGGGTCAAGGGATAGGGAATTTAATGGTTATGGGTTAATGACTTATTGGTTGTGATAATGAGACCCCTAATGCCCTTATCACCACTATGAGGGGTTCCCCTTTCAATTTCTCTTGTTACCTTCTCTCTAGGCCCCCTAGCCCCTATGACATTAGGTCTTAATCCCCTTTCTCACTCTCTAATGTTTGTATTATAGATCTTAGTAAACCATGCTTGGGCATCCCACTTCTACCCATCCATGCTAAATGTGTGTCCCCCAGTCCTGTTCAATACACCAAAAAATACTCCTCCCACCTTTTCGATCATATCATTCAACTTATCCTAACATTATGGATGAAATTGGTGTTTATGTTGTAAAGTGAATAGAGAAAAAATATTACTTGTTTTTTCTATTGAGAAGATGTAGAAATTAATTGTCATGATTGGAATGTGCATGCATCAATCTAGATTGGCCTTTTTTTTGAGCTTAGACATGAATAATCATTTGGTCATACTCCATCCTATCGATGGAGTCTGATACCACAAAGGTATCGATGGGAAATTTGAGAGATTATTTTGAAAGATTGTATGTTGTGGTATTTATCTCCTTCAAAATGTGTCTGAAAGATAGCTAGTCCAAAGAGTTGGGGGAATCTATGATATCTTGTAGGATGGGGTGTAGGTAGATGTTTTCTATCATGAATTATTGACCCAATTGATCATGATATTTGAATCCCCCATGATCTATAGGGATTTGACTCTTTTGATGGATGCAATTTCCATAAGGGTACAAAGAGCAGTGGAATCAACTCAGTTGTTGGAGCCTTAACTTTGGGTATGTCTTACTTTCTCGCTATAAGACTGGGAGAGGAAGAGTACCACACCCACTTTGCAACTAGGTGGGATAACTTGTGCAACACCATCAAATAAGTCACAAGGGCATCCAAGAGGGAGTGGAGGAATTACCAAAATCCATTATTTTGTGGTTTAGGATGAATCTTGTCTTCCAAACACTATTTTTTATCAATTTAATTGTGATCTTTGTTAGAATTTCTCGTGAAAAAATGTATTTTTGTTCCAATCCCACAAGATATTGCTGATGTTGAGCAGCTAATTTTTGAAATTTTCTTCCAAGCTTAGATAGGACAACGAGCCTGTCATGTTAAATTTTTCAAGGGTGGCGGTGATGACCTACATTGTGTTGGGACAAGAGATAAATAAGTGTGAAGAAATATCATCATATGACTTGCATAAAGGATAGATGTTAGGGTGATTCGTAAACTATCGTGGATATTTCTCGTGAACAAAATGTGTTGTTGTTCCAATCCCACCAGATATTTTTGATTAGAATGCATGGGAAACCTCTTTAATAAATCTTCCATGATGTTGTGTAACTAATTTTTGAAATTTTCAACCAATCTTAGATAGGACCATGAACCTATCATGTTCAATTTTGCAAGGGTGGTATTGGTGATGACCTGCACTATGTTGGGACAAGAGATAAATAAGTGTGAATAAATATCATCATATGACTTGCATAAAGGATAGATGTTGGGGTGATTCATAAACTATCATGGATATTTTTCGTGAAAAAAATGTGTTGTTGTTCCAATCCCACCAGATATTGCTGATTATAATGCATGGGAATTTTTTTTAATAAATATTCCATGATGTTGTGTAACTAAGTTTTGAAATTTTCTTCCAAGCTTAGATAGGACCACGAGCCTATCATGTTCAAATTTTCAAGGGTGGTGGTGATGACCTACACCGTGTTGGGACAAGAGATAAATAAGGGGTGATTCATAAAATATCATGGATATTTCTCATGAACAAAATGTGTTGTTGTTCCAATCCCACTAGATATTGTCGATTAGAATGCATGGGAAACCTTTATAATAATATTCCATCATGTTGTGTAACTAAGTTTTGAAAATTTCTTCCAAGCTTAGATAGGACCACGAGCCTATCATGTTCAATTTTGCAAGGGTGGTGGTGATGACCTGCACTGTGTTTGGACAACTAGAGATAAATAAGTGTGAATAAATATCATCATATGACTTTCATAAAGGATAGATGTTGGGGTGATTCATAAAATATCATGGATATTCCACTAGACAGTTCATCATAACAGACCAGATAAAACTATACTTAAAAATTAACGAATAAGAGTTTGTGACAGGAAATGTCAGTGAGTTTCGGATGTGCTAAGGAGGGAGTGACCAATAACCCAAGATTCTCCCCCAACTTGTCAAACTTCCCCTTTGTTAGGAGGTTTGTCAAACTATTAACCATATGCAACTTTGTCAGAATGTGGTCCAACACTACCAACTCCCTAATGAACTTGGAATCTTAGGAAATTGTATTGAATATCAATGTTTTTGAAATGGTCATGACACGTTGGATTTTCATAGAGCTTGATGTAACTTTGATTTTCAAAATAGACAATATTGGGCTTCAGCAACTGATTAGTTGACTCTACAATCAAGTTGCAAATCTAGATAGCTTCATAAATAAGTATATGAAACTTCCATATACTTTGCTTCAGTGGAACTGAGTGCAATTATTGCTTGCTTCTTTTTGATTTGATGAAAATGATTTATAAAATGATAATAATGATGTTTAAAATGAGCCTTATGATGGTCTAATTATACACATTGATTGTTCACGAGGTGTAGGGGTATGTTTATAACATCACTGCCCTTGAAAGCTTTGTCCTGAAAGCACAGTAATTAGTATTTTCTTTAGTTAAGCACATTTTTGTGGTGGAATGAAGTTTATCAGATATCTATTTATACTTTGTAGAGGTTTGACTTTGTTTGTCCTTTGAGTTTTGGTGAGGTTTCTTTGTATTTTTTGCACCATAGTCTAAAGTCTTTTGACCTGATTCTTTAACATGATAGCTTTATGCTTATTGGAAATATATTTGAAATACCTGCATGATCAAGAAACTATTATGGTTAATTAAATTACTAATTAGGTACTACAGAAAGAGGATGATGCTGAGAGGGCTTGCCTGGGTGACTCTGGGAGCAACCCGGAGGTGGTTAGACAAAGCTCTTCTAAGTTACAAATCTGAAGAGAAAAAACTGGTGATATATATGTGGTTGCTCAACCTGGGTTGTATGGAAAATATTGGCAGAGAGTGTTTACCTTTCCGTGTCTTCATGAAAGTAGGTTGTCTGGTCACAGAATAAGATCACTACATGTAGGTGATGGTTCTGTAGTAAGTTCTCAGCCTTATCTTCAAAATCGCTAACAGAGAGGATCAAGTTTGAATACAGGATATAATTTGATGAATTTGGAGATTTAGAGTTAAAGAAAAAATTGTGGTGATGTTTAAATGGGTGCTAATTTGTAGGGTTTTCCATTTTTATAATTTTCTTTGTTGTGCTTTCTACCATGCTACCTAGTTGCTTTCCTGTTGCCCTAGAATTTTAACTTTTTTCGATGTTTATCTCTCTGTTGTTTCTTGCCCCATTTGAAATGTCATCCTTATTTGGTAGGTGTTTTCTTCAATATAGTGTGAATATTTTTCCATCACACAACTTCTGTGGCATTTGTCTATGCAAATAGCTTGTAAGGCCCATTCTTCAGGGTATTTGATGAAATAAAATGATAATCGATGATCACCAACTAATGGTACCTGCAAATATTTACTCTAACAATTCTATAGTTTTCCTGTACCAACAATTATACAACATTTTAACCTCATGAACTAGTCTCCTCTATTCTCTTAGCTGATGCTATAAGCACTTATTGCTGTAGCCAAAGCTTTTACTCTCTAGTCCCATTGAGCTATTTCAGTTATTTGTGGACATTCATCTATTTTCATTTCATTTCTTCAATTTTTTCTGAATGTTATGTGTTACCTTTGGCCAGTGCCTTATTTCTTACCTATGCTTTTTCTGCATAAGCATTCCAGCCAGCTAGAGTAGCAGGGGTAGCAGGAGCCACTCAGTCCAGCCAAAGCCCACCAGGGGCAGCGCAGAGGTAGCAAGAGCCACGCAGGGCTGACGCAGGCCCAGTTAGGGTGGCACGGGGGCAATGTAAGCCCTTTAGGTGTGAGGTAGGCCCTTACTGAGCAGTGCAGAGGCCGAAACAGGCTATTCAGGCTGACGTAGAGGGATTCAGAGCAACGTATTACTGCCATTTTTATTTCTTTGTTGGGTGAACCAGTTTTGGTGCCCAAGATTGTTGTACTTAGATTATGCATAATAATGAAAACCCTCCAGAGCTAGCTGCACTGGTTTTCCTGCATTGGGTTTTTTCTAGGGACAGTTGTCCAGAAAATCCGCGTGTCACTTTGTCTATGAGCATGTGTATTCAATATTTGATCTGTATGTGTAGGTTGCTAGTTGTATTTACTATTTACTTCGCTAATTTATTGAATATTTCAGAAATTAACTTGTAACTTAATTCAAGTAGGAGAAGTAAATCAAGATACTACAGTAGGGTTTCTTAGATTAATAAATTTTCACATTCCCTAGGTCTAACCCCATTCGGTCACCTAGGGCAACAATTTCCCAGGAATCTAGCTAGAGGAAAAATTCTATATCCTAGAGGCAGCTGCGTTGTTGGGTGCCCTCACTCTCCTCGGAACTTGGGCTAATTCTGACGGTGGAATCTTCGGATACCTCAAGCTCTAGCTCTAGGATCAAGTTTTTCCTAGGTGTTCCCAAGGATAGAACCTAGTAGGATCAATTTGACCTATCGAAGTAAAAACTCTTGTCTGATCCTTTCCACTCACCTTTTCCAGGATAGGAACACCATTGGTTGCTAAATTCCATCCCCGAACCTGGGCTGGGTCCACTTGGCCCCGTGTGGTCCCATTTGGTGTCAAAGGCATTTCATCAAGGACCATTTGGGAATCCAAGTTCCCAAAGGATTTTAGGGATTAAGAACTTCCTTCATAAGTCTTTTTCTTCTCCCTCAACCCTTGAATCCCCCTCCTCTCTCCCTAGAAGATAAATTCCCTTGCTTAAAAGGAAAGCAAGTCCCACTCTTTATTTTATCTTAGGGAAATGGTTTTGAGGGTCACTTCCCACCTATTCATTGACCTATACTCTACAAATGACTTCCTAAACTATGGGACTCCACCCATCGGTGAAATTCCGTGAAGAGCAAGGAGCCTTAGCTGTGGTGACAATGGGCTAAGCCTCCATCGTTTCCCTTGTCCTAGCAGTTTCCCTCTTAGGAACCCCTTTTAGGTCCGCTACTAGTTTGAGTGGTAACAAGTTGTTCAGAATTCCATTTGTGAACAACTCTCTGGTATGCCCACTTTTTCCATACTACAGCTCCAAGATGAGAAGTCCAGGGCTATGGAGGCAACCCTTCTTCTCTCTAAATCAATCCTCTACAATATAGTGAACTAGGGCTAGTTGGTTGGCCCACTTGATTGTTACTTTAGTCCTTCAAAGTCTGCACATCCTTAGGCCCTATACACCTACCCTTCTACCAATTTTGTTGTCCTTCACCAGAACAAGAGTCAGGGCTCTTCTTTGACAATAACCTAACAACCCTCCAACTGTACTTGGACTACCATCAATCTACCCAACCACAGTCAATTCTTTTTACTGATCTAGGGCCCACAGTATTGTCTTCATCTAGGGCTCTTCAAATCTGCCACCTAACAATGGTTTGAGTCCTCTCAAGATCACTGTTCTTGTGTATCGACAATTTGATCTAATTTTTTGTCCAATCTATGAACAAATATGAACTACTCCTCTTATCATACTTCTAGCAATCTATAGATGACTGAAATAGGGTCACAAATCAACCACTAATAGTCCATTTACTAATTTTTCATAGGTTTCTTTAGATATTTGTCTAAAACTATATGGAAAGTACACCAAAATCAACTTCTCTACATGTCAATCCATTCTTCATGTGGCACATTTCTTCTGCATGCTCAATCTTCTACTCAGGTTCCACCCTCCTTTGGATCTGATGTCTCCACACATACTGAATTTGAAAACCATCTTCCAGATCTGCAGTCTTTATTGCAGAAATAAGCCTCACTCTAAGGGTCACAACCCGTCTTCTTCTACGCAAATTTGTCACAGTCTTAAGGGTATACCTTATGAACTAAACATGCTAGGAAAATGTCCTAACTAGGGCATTATACTTATGTACTTCTAATTGTTGTAGAACAAACCGTATTCACACATAGAAACAACACGACTTTTTCCTCTATAAGAGACTCGACCTAGCTCATATGGATCCATAGATTCTGGGCATTTCTTCGACTGAATCTTGACATGAACTTCAGATCTCAATGTCAACCCTCAAACTAGGGTTAACTCAATCAATATTACGCCTATGTCGACTTATGTTATGGCTCTAAATTACAATGCAAGCCCTCCTCCATTTATGTTGGTCTTTATCATAGACCTTGCAACCTACTAACCACCACAAGGCAAGATCGTATCAACCCTCTCTTATATTTCATGTAGGAAATCTAACCAACGGGATTCAATCTAATCTTGTAATGTACTAGAACAAGATATTGAATCCTTCCTACATTTTTTGGAAACAAAACACGATCGCACAATCACATATAAGTAAGAGAAACAAGTTATCAAATGCACAACAAAATATGTATCTGGGGAAGCAACTGCTCAAAACCCTCTATCTCTATTTTGTATTAATTGAAGGAATCATGAAACAATACAATGCTTAATCTCTCTTGAGATTCTCTAGCACTCTGCCAATTGTCTCCTGCTGATCTAGGCAAAATCGGTCTAATACTTAGCCAATTATCATCGTTCCTTCAGCCTGCCTTTCTCATGCAATTCTTATGGAATTATCTCCATATTAATTAGGAAAATCAACCTTCCTTGATTGTGCAATCCATCATGGCATCCCAATGACTTTATAATTGCACATGGAAAAATTTATATAAATACAACTAATAGTTATGTTCCTTTGAACTGTGTTACAATAAGGATGAAGGGCTTTTTTATTATTTAAAAATAAGATAAAACCCTAAACAACCAAAACCTAACCTGAGGAAATGTAACACCAAGAGTTTATGGGCTCCGTTGGGGTTAGTTGGGCAGTCAACTTCCTGGGGTCATAACTTGGTCATATTATATTTGTTTGACGCACATGATACCTCGTTAGAAAGATCTCTCCGAGGACTACAACTGCTAATGCGATTTCTATGAAGTCATGAAACCTTTCATGCCCAAAAAACATCGTTTGGGGCCTCAAAATGGCTTCGGAAGTTCAGGACCCGAAAAAATGACAAAGTAAATTGTGCTATAATTAAGAAACTGAAAAACTGAAAGATACAATGGTGAGGGCCCAAGTGGAATAGGCGGGTGGCCACCAATATCCACCTCGAACACCTTAAATCGAATTTCTTGAGCTAACTCAATCATCATGACTTAGTTAACTGACACAAGTTGTTATGAGACGAAATTACAATTTATTGTCCAATTTATTTAAGGGAAAAACAAATTAGACACCTCACATTCTTCACTCCTGGTACATCAAAATTCCTCACAAGTGTGGGTGCATTTGTTTTGTCCTTTCTAGTTGCCAATTTCACTGTTTCTTGTTGCAAATTTCAACACTCCCTCTCAACAAGAAAGGAATTAAATCTATCCCCATCCGAAAACTTTGTAATGTTCTGCATGCTACACTTCTCTAGTGTTGTTTACACCTACAAATCCTGAAACTGAATAGCCTCCAAAAAATTGAATCAGTATAATGCATCTGTCATTAGAGTCTTCTGACTGCTGCTAGCTACTGCACCTGTCTAGTACTGGATTCTCTGCGCTGCATCCGTGCCATTTGAAATGTTGCTAACTCTGATTTTTGCTCCAGTATTTAATATCTATCACTCTGATTTCTGTCTTGCTGACATCTAACTACATCAATCTAACTGATCCTTCCTACTACTGTTGTACTGTGGGCTCCTCGTAGCCGGGTTCGATCCATGAGACACACCATCTCAATGGACCTTGCCCAAATTTCTTATCTTGGAATTATGTCTACAAATCACCCCACCATACACCTCGAGGTATGGTTGCTCCCTCTTCCCATCTGGCTCGAAATTTCCTGCTCATGGAGGTATCTACTTGAGTGGATGCTTCCACTCGGTCTCCTCTCTGCTTCTCATGAGGATGCATGTTGAGAGGTAATTTATGCTCCCTCTAAACCACCAAGTCTCTAACTTCTGCCTTTCTCCTAAAATATTTGCATGCATCTGGTACCTCAAGTACATATAGGTTCTTAACTCGCGCATTGTCCCGACGTTACAAAAAGTTTCTAAAAAAGAGTTGATTTTAAATCGATGATATCTCCCTCATCCGAGCTCTGATTCAACCGATTTTTTTTTTTCCATTTGGGTAGATTTTCACAAGGAATCCAAATATTATATTTGTTTTTGAAAAATTTCCACCAATATATTTAGATATTCTCTGCAAACTCACTGCCCAAAAAATTCCTGCTCTGATACCATGTAGAAAATCTAACCAACGAGATTCAATCTGATCTTGTAATCTACTAAAACAAGATATTGAATCCTTCCTACAATTTGCGAAAACAAAACACGATTGCACAATCACATAAATAAATTACCAATTGCACAACAACATGATGTATTTGGGGAAAGAAACTGCTCAAAACCCCTCTATCTCTATTGTGTATTAAGTCAAGGAATCATGAAACAATACATTAATGCTTAATCTCTCATGAGATTCTCCAGCACTCTGTCAATTGTCTCCCGTTGATCTAGGCAAACTCGGTCTAGTACTTAGCCAATTGTCATCCTTACTTCAGCCTACCTTGCTCATGCAATTCCTAGGGAATTAAATCCTTATTAATTAGGAAAATCAGTCTTCCTTGATTGCGCAATCCATCGTGGCATCCCAATGACTTTATAATTGCACATGGGAAATTTTCTCTGAATACAACTGATAGTTATGTTCCCTTTAACCTCTGTCTCAGCTAGGTATTCCTCGAAACTGACATGCATGCAACTATTAATAGCGAATTTTCAGTTATATGATTGATCACTCATTATGACTTAAATCTAATTTAATTCACTGGACCTCTCACTTGCTCATCACTCAGTTAGAACTAGTTAAACTAATTTTAACTCATTTAATTAAGTTAATTACACTTGCACCCCACTAATGCATCAACTTCAATTGGACCCCAAAAATATTAGAATCCCTCTAGATGCCTCATCTTAGACCCTCAAGTACTTGAATTTCTTGAGCTAACTTGGTCATCATGACTTAATTAACCAACACAAGTTGTTATGAGATGAAATTTCAATTTATTGTCCAATTTACTTAAGGGAAAAATAAATTAGATGCCCCACATTCCTCACTCTTGGTGCATCAAAATTCCTCACCAGTATGGGTGCATTTTTTTTTTTGTCCTTTCTGGTTTCCAATATCATTATTTCTTGTTGCAAATTTCAACATTTCAGAATTTGACGCGGCCTTCACACAAAGACACCATTAAAATCACATGCCAAGATTCTCATGAGAAACCTCTCTTAAGCTCGATCTGCTAGAAGAGAACCAATAATATGCCATCCTACTTCCTAGCACAAACCGACCATTAAGGTATGCAACATTCTTTTGAACCCTCACATGATGATCTTGCTCTTGGAGGATGATCATGCCCTCCCTTTAGCAAGTACCCTTACTTGGCCCTCGTACTCGACCTACTTTAGGACTACATCTGTCTTCACCCCGTTGATGTGCCAGATAGTGGGAATACATGTCAAACATGTTAAGATGTGCCAAGTGATAAGGCATGCCAAGATGTGCAAGGGTGTGTCAATGCGTGTCAGGGTCTGTCAAGACAACAAAAGGGAGAAAAAAGTTAAACTACAAGGAAATGAACACATAAGAGGTCTAATAAGTCATCAATTTACCTTTTCCAAGAGGGGCATGCTAGGCACACCATCACTAGGGGGAAATAGGTGCCAAGTGCAAAGTCTTAGTGCATTCTAAGTGCCAAGTATTCCTTTGTTTCTTCTCATCTACTTTCCAACAATTGATCATCACAAATAAATTTAATATCAAACCATGCCAAATCATACCAAGGCATCTCAACGTATTCCAATCATGCTAAGACTTTCCAAGCACCAATATGTGTCACGGACTAGTGTTATGTATGTTATGAAGTGGAAGGGAATGTTGAAGAGTTCTAAGGTGTGCTAGAGAGTGATAATGCATGTTGATGAGTGTTAAGGATTACTAGGAAAAAACATTAAGGGAGCACTAGGTAAAAATTCATGGAAGTTAATGAATATGAGGAACTTGTGCCAAAGACTAGTGTTAATGAGTGTTAGTTGTCATGCCAAGGAGGGAGTGACAAGGTATGCTAAGCATTGGTAAGACATGCTAGGGAATATCAAGGCATGTCAAGAATTCCCAAAGTGTGCTTGGGAGTTCCAAGGTGTGCTAATTATATCATGTGAAAATTAATAGCGCCAAGATATGTCAATACATGCTAGGTGCTAAGGATGTGGCACAGGGTGCTAGGGTATGTCAATATGTGTCAAGGAAACAAAAGGAAGAACCAATAATAGGGTTAGTAAGTCAAGACTTTATCTTTTTGAAAAGGGGCATGCTAGGCACACTAATAATAGGTCCCAATACATGCCAAGTGCTAATGTATGTCAATGCGTTAACCAAGGTGTTCCAGGGCATGCTAAGGACTATATGCAGCATGCCAACACATGCTAGGAGAGTTCCATGTTGTGCTAGCGCATGCCACCATTTTCTTCGGCGTCGGTGTCATCACAAGATGTTCTAAGTGCAATGATGTTCCAAGACATGTGGGGTGCTGAGAAATGTTAGTGTGTGCCAAAGCATTAATTTAAGGTGTGCCAGATTGTTGAGGATTGTTAGGTCTTTCTCATTAATAGAATTGTCAAAGCTTGATTATGTATTAAATAATATAATTCCTACACACAATAGTGGAACTTTATCTAAAGGGAATTTGCTAGATAATAAACTTAATATATATGAATCATGTGTTGACTCATAGGAAATCTCTATTCGACTAGTCATTACTTGAGGGAAATGATACACACTAATTACTTCTAAAAAAATTGATTGACCCTAACCACTATGGCCTTGGACATATTATAAAAAATACTCCACAATAATGGTATTAAATTGTTATCTTTTGACAAAAAAAATAATAACAGGCACATAGTGTCATCAAAAACACATTGGAATGATCAATGATGACGGGCATTTTTTGACCGTCACCAAAAGTAACAAAAAGAGCATTGGTGAAGGTCATTAAAATTTCGTCACTAGAAGTGTCACCAAAGAGAGAATTAGTGATGGGCCTTTAACGGCCCTCACCAAAAGTGTCATTGAAAATGTCTTTGGTGACGGACCATAAAGGACCATCACTATATACACTTACAGTGATGGTATTTTAATGATCAATGATGACAGACATTTTTTGACCATCACCAAAAGTAACAAAAAGAGAATTGGTGAGGGTAATTAAAAGTTCCTCACTAGAAGTGTCACCAAAGAGAGAATTAGTGATGGGCCTTTAATGACCCTCACCAAAAGTGTCATTGAAAATGTCTTTGGTGACGGACCATAAAGGACCATCACTATATACACTTACAATGACGGTTTTTTAAGGACCGTCACCATATGTGACATTGGTGATGGACCTTAAAGGTCCGTCACAAGCATGACCCTCACCAATGTGTTTTTTTCTTGTAGTGATCCTACCAGATGTAAGTTGGACATTCTTAAGATCTAGTGGAGTAATCATATAAGTTGGGAAATTTTGTCCCTCCATGCTATAAGCAAGTTGAGCATTTTTATTGTTCTGGTTTGGTAATGGCTGAGTAGGTATTTGATTTGGTATTTTTGGAAATGGTAATGAAATTTGTGGATTATTATTTTGGAATTGAGGTTGTTGACTAGGTTTTGGAAAATGTTGGGGGGATAGTTTGGATAGGATTGAGGATATTGGTGATATTGAGAATATCCACCATAAGGATTTTGCATTCCTTGTGTCCAAGGTTGAGGTTGGGACCAAGGTTGCTTCCATGACATTTATGAATTCCAATTGTTTGGTGGGGGCTGAGTATACATTTTATTGTCAAAACCTTTAGTTTGTGGCCCTTGCCATGGTCTTATAGAGACAAAACAAAGAGTATCTACTAGATGTGAAGCTATTTGTTCTTGAAAGACATCTTTAAGACCTGCTATAGAAGGACGTTTTTTTGTTTCATGATTTTATGCACAAATAACACATGTCTCTATGAATTTTAAATCAAGAGGACATTCTCTTAAGGCATGTTAATTTCTACATTTAGGATAGAAAATAATTAAGGCATTAGTTTCAACCATTTTTTTTGTAATTTCAGTATGTCTATTTTTTCACTAAGACTCCCTAAGATATATGGTTTGAATTCATCAAGCATATTTCCTATTTATGCCCTACTTATTGTTCCAGTTGCGGATCTATTCACTATAGAGACAATATGATCTCTTGTATTTTTCTCAGGTCTTGACTTTCCTCTTGAAAGATGAATGCATAATTCAACAACTTCAGGTAATGATAGTTGAGATATATCTTGTTTTCACATCATATTAAGAATATATATCCATTCATCTCTTATGGCTTTCAATAAGAGAGATTTAAAGTATCCTGATCCAAGTTTTTGAATTTAGCTCTTTTTAAATTATGTCTTCCAAGTTTTCATCCTCTATTTGCATCATTTTAAATACTTCATCCTTCCTACTATTAGGTGTGCCATACTCCAAATACCTTTGTAAGAATGCACTTTTAATTTCATCCCATGTCCTAATATAATGTGTTATTAAGCCCATGAACCATTTTAAATTTTCACCCTTGAGTGTTGTAGGAAATAGTTTCAGTTTTTGAGAATATTGTAAGTAGTCATATGATCTACATAAAACCTCAAATTCAAATAGAAATGTTTCAGGATATTCCTTCCTTAATCCATGAAAATTTGGAAGTATGGAGGGTGAAATATTCTTCATTGTGGCATTTGTATTCTCATCAACTATATGAAATCCAACAAAGTATTCTCTATTGTAATTTCTATTTTGTTCTCCTCCCCCTCTTCCTCAACCTCCTCCTCCATCTCGTCCTCCTATATTTCCTTCACCTCTTCTTTCTCCACCTAGTCTTAAGTTTTCTCCATTTAGGTTGTGTACTTTACTTTCTCCTTCTCCTTCCATTGTAGATTCCTCAGAACTAATGTAAGGTTATAACTGTAAATTTATTTGTTCTTCCTTTGGTTCTTCTATCAATGGAATGTTGAAGAAATTTTATTCTTCTTCCTCACTAGGGATTTCTAGCTCCTGAGCTAGAATATGTTCTCCTATAGAGGTGAAAAAGGTTACTCCTTCTGTTGGAGATCTAGGATCTTCCTCCTCTAAGACTGCCTCAGTAGATGAAGTTGGAGAGTCTCCTAATTGGATTTTTGAATTTAAGACTTCAAGAAGTCTATGTATTGTTATGAAAGATGGAATATGAGTTTGAGATGGTGGTGTGGAAATTCGTGGTCTTGATGGAGTGAGTGGTGTTTTTGGAATCAATCTTTTGCCTCTAGCTATAAATCTACCCCTAGAGTCTCTTTCTCTATGCATATAATTTTTTTTTTTTTTTTAGAGGTAAGAAATAAGGCTTCCTAATTACACTTCCCCCGCAATGACGCATAAATGTTTTGTCAATTTGATGTCTTAAATTGCTATCAAAATTTATCAATTGAGGTTAGTAATATAATGAAGTGTGGTGCAATATATACAATTATATGCCCTTCTTTCTTACTTCGTTGTGTAGTTATATATAAATTTTTTGGGGGGGTTGTATTTTATGTGTAATGTCAAAACTAGAAACTGATCTAAGGAATGAAATCTAAAATTTTAATTGAAATATTGATGCTAAGAAATAACTGAATCTAAAAGAAATATAATTATGAAAGATTAATCTTTAAGAAGGAAGAAAAAGAAGTGTTATTTTTATTCTAAGAAGAGAAATTGATTTACAAATTAATTCTTAAAAATGAATGAAATAGAAAATTTAAAAGAAGGAAGAAAAGGAAGTGTTAATTATATAATCTATCTTGCGTAAAAAGAAATCAACTTTGAGTAATTAAATCTGAGCTACATTAGACTATTCTATGCCGGAAAAAATTCTATGGAAAACATTTAATTGAACCTATTATACATTTAAACAAAGCATCATTCTAAATTCTATGGAATTCTATTGATCTCTGAATTATGTTTTATCTATCAACAAAATAAAACCATATTCTACCTATCAATTGAGAACACTAATTCTATTAAAACAAAGCATCTGATCTAGTTTTAAATCTATCTAAGAATATCAAAATATAATCATAATCTAACTCTATTCTACATTCCATGGAAACAAAATCATCAAAATCTATCACTACGAAACAAATTGACTATGTTAACTGAATTCAAATTTGACTAAGGTAAGAAAAAATTAAATAGTATCTATTTCGCAAAACGAAATGCCTAATCTAAATCCTATGGTTGTTGTGTAATCAAATGAAAGAACGATTTCAATTAAATGTTGAAAGAGTCATGATAATGAAACAGTTCATGAGAGCATAAGATATAACAATCAATTGTGTGTAAATATAAACAACTAATTCAGAACACGTTTGGAAACTAAATGACATAGAATTTAACTATGAAATGACGAGAAATTAATCTACAAAATGACTGTAAAAACCTATTTTCTGTGCAGGGGCCCTCTGCAATAGAACAAGTGTAAATATACTTAAGATATTTGCACATCAATGGTCTAGAACTAGTATTCTTCATTAACAAAATAGATTTTAAAATTGTATCATAGTTTTATCACCAAAATCAAGCTTATTCCCAGTTTCGACAGACCAATATTTATACAAAGTTTCAAATTAACTATTTGAGATAATTTCGTGTATGGAAAGTAAAATAAAGCTAATACTAGAAGTCTAATCAGAAGAAAAGACTTCATGGCTTTTTCTCGATTTTCTACGTAAGAGAAAATCGAGAATCTTTGTTCGTTGATCTTGTCCCTTATCTTGACTGATATTTAACCGTGAGTGTAGGCATCATCCTTCTCGAATCTGAATATCTAAGTAGGATACGGTCCATATATGGATCATTTTGAAGCTACCCCTATGACTTGCTTCTTCATTTTCTTCTCGAAACCTGTCAAACAATAATGGTGGTTGCAAAAAAAAAGTTTAGGTACAAAATTGCACAAATTCTGTAGCTAATAACATGAATTCATCTAAATAATAAGAAACATTACTATATAAAATAGAGATAATATAAATGCCTTCTCGAATCGAAATATGTTGACTCAATTATTACTGATTGAGTTTATGGATTTTGCAAAAAGGAAGAAAATATGGTGGAAAAACATGTCAAAATAAGAACAGTCTTAAGTTTCAACAGTTGACTTTCGAACAATGGTGAAGCCACATACAAAATTTTCGTCGTAGTTGTTAATGCACCTTCATGCATTTCGTAATAATCTCCATGAATCTACGAACTCCATGCACATATTCGTATTACATCTTGCCATGACCATGTAACAATGCTTATCGGTTGGAGTTGTAACCACATCTCCATAGCTTTCATAACCATAATCATGCGCATCTCTACATTGGAGGATTGTTGCTATGCGACATAGTTGCATCTGGAGGTAAATTCTCTCCGTTCCCATTACTGGAGGTCATCGTGGCACATCAATCCCCATGGTCAAACAACTTATAGCCCCTTGGCAAGTGACGATTACCTTTGATGATGTCATACTGACTGTCTGTGCCACTGGTGGTCGATGCAGTCTCGTGGCACCAATATATCAGCAGTGAGTTTGGCATGGAACCTATGCTTCAATAGTGAATCTCATGGCAGGCTGATTCACCCCCTTCGCATTGTTTATTACTGAGATCTTCCTGCGTCTCATGGTGACTGTCACATGGGTTATCTTGACATTCAACTCTAACCGTCCTGTGCTTCTGAGCTAGAGTGTGCCAACTTTGCGCCTGTGGCCCCAACTATCATACATGAAGTCATCTTGAACTATACTGTGTGTATTAACTTTGTGTTGATGGCCTCCACCATGTGGGTGCCAAATATTCTCCACGCCATTCATCCACAAGACTCCGCTTTGTGTTATATTTGATCATAAGTGTTTTTAATATATAGATTTGAAGCCATATTTGATTTTGCACCCATACAACTTTGACATTGTTGGATGACACCTCCATGATATACGATGTCACCAACCACTGTAACAAGATTTACAACCTTAATGATATATGGCTTTTCCATGCACCATATTGTATTCCAACATTTTTCCTAGGTTTTTTAAACCTTTCTCATTTTATATGCACCATAGTTAATAAATAAAAATGCGCTCCAATATTATCACTGTATATGGTTTTTAAATCAAATGCATAGGTTGGATTTTTGTATGCACTCATGTGAATATTTGTACCAAATTCTTTTCGATATAAAACGTAGGTTTAGTATTATTTTTCACTAAAATATTAATGCACTATAATATTACCCTACCATGTTATTTGAACCAATGTGTGCACCCTTTTGGATGTCTTTACACTATAGGTTTTCGACTAAGAATGGATGTGCCCGCCTAGAGATTCACACTGAGGATGACATGTTGAGCTAGAGCATTGCCACATGATGAAATACCTGGCGTACCTTGATTGCGGTAAAAAATTCAACAGGCGTTTTCTCCCTTGTACGGAGTCCAAATGAAAATCTGGAGATACCACCAGAATTAGCGCATCGAACCCTTCGACCTGGCACTAGTTTCGTAATAAATTTGGGGCAATAAAACTCCGCACAAGTTGGGAATAAATTTTCCACCTAGGACCATCTTAGTCATCAACATATAGATATATTCTAACTTGACTTACAAGGTCCATTCTGAATCGCACCTCCCAACAGAAAGAAATTTTTGACCTACAAAATTTTTATTACAAACATGATTTTTATGACAACATGCATCAGTATAAAATAACTAACTTCACCCTAGTTACAGACTCGGCTAAGGCATACTGATTTGACAACAATTTAAAACACACAATCATACATATGGCATAAATTCTATCAAATTCCAAGACTGTTCTGGAGACTTACATTTCTCTGCTCCAAGTTCTTTTTTTGCCTTTGGTTCTGCTAGTGTTGTTGTTGCTTCACAGGGTAACATCAGACATTTTTTCTTTGAATTCCCTTTCAGATTGCATTGTTGAAAAACTCGTTCTTTAGAGTTTGTGTTGATTGATCTCTTGTTGGATCTATCTAAGCTTTGAATGTATGATGTTGAATCTTCCTTAGATTGAAACGAAGCCTTTCCTGGTTGTTTCTTCACCTGCAGAGTGGCATCTTATTTATGTGGCTTATTCTTCGTAGCGTCCGCCTTTTTTCTGAATGCCTTCTGCTTTCAAAATTATTCTACACACTGTGTGTTGTGATGAGCTCCATCATTAGACATATTTGGATGGGCTAATAGTCACCTTTTGCCTTCTTTGATTTATTTTTCTTGCATTTTTATTATTATTTGGGTTTATGATGCTACTATAGGTGGTAATTAAGGCTAACATCCTTTGAATGCCTAATATAAGGTTGAGTGCAAAAAATCATGATTTATTAATCATTTTTATAAATATTTTATCACAAATACTTGGAGGAGACAACAAGGAGAAATTATAGGAGGATTGTCCACCCTCAAAGGCAGTCGAAGGATCCCAAAGATTCTCTCCAGCAATTCAAATTCCAGAGGCATCCGAGCAACTCAAAGAGGAGAGCACTCAATCTTCTTTTACTTGGAGTCCAGTGGACTCAATCACCATTTTCTAGGAAGTTGTTGGTAGCTGCCCTGTAGAATAAATAGAGAAGAGCTAGAGCTAGGAAGAGTTAGTCTATCCTAGTATCGGTTCCATTCAGAATTATTGTTGTGAACTATTGAAGCTTTTTGTTTTATTCAAGGATCAAAATTTTTACAGATGTATGCAGTTATTATTTTATGAAATGAGCAGATTGATTTCATTTGATTGACTTATATTCATAGGGCTATGCTCGTGGGTTAGGGCCCAATCCATGTGCCTTAACTTCTCTGTTGTTATTATCTTTTCCTTTCTGTCATTTAGCTAGTTTTCCCTTGATCATTTAAGTTATATCTTCTTATGATAAGTTTCATTTCTATTTAGTTTTTGTGTTGTTGTAGTTTTAATTGCTTATGCATAGTGAAATAGAGGGATAAATCAAAAACTGTGGTAAAGTCTCCCCCCTCTCATCTCTGTCAATAGAGTTCGAGTAGGGGCAGACCTTCCCACAGGCCAAAATTTCTTTCTGTTCGAGTTCAGGGAAGAATTTGTATTACCAAGTCCAAGCCTTTCCTTCGCTATTTCATCCCGCATTTTTGTTGTTTCTCGTACATGAATCCATATCTGTTCTTCACTTCTGAGCATTGCTCTTACACTTCCATTTCCCTCCTTTATTTCTCACCTTAGCGCTACACTTACCTTATTTCGAACACCCTTAAGCTCTTCAACCTTACTTCTCTGTTTTTCTCCATTCACAACTACCTTACCCTTTTTAAGAAAAAGACGTGAAAAATCATACAAAACCACCGAAAACCCAACCTCCTCCTTTTCTCCTCGAGACTCCCACCACCGTACATCGCACTTCGCAATCGCAACATTTAACGATTACCTTAATAGTTATCACCCATTCCTTGCGATTGTGATATTATGAAATCTCAAATCGCACTTCACACCGATTACCTACTGTTAACACTCACCACTCATTCTTTGCGATTGTGAAATTGTAAATTAGAAATCTTAGCTTTTTCCACTGCCACGTCATCCCCATCACACATTGCATCTCGCAGAACTTACCACATCGTAAATCGCATCCCGAAAAACTTACAACATCACAAATCGCATCCCACAACCTTTACCATAGTGAAAATCACATTTCGCACGTTTTAGTTTATTCCCGTTAATCCTCATCGCTATCCTTGTAAACTTGCGATATTGTGATTCGTGACCCGCCATGTCACTCTTCACACTTTGCACTACACACCATTTAGTTTATTCCCTTTAATCCTTACCGCTATCCTTGTAAACATACGATATTACGATTCGCGACTTGCCACATCTCTTTTCACACTTTGCACTACACACCATTTAGTTCATTCCGTTAAGTCCTTACTACCATCCATTTAAACTTGTGAAGTTGCGATTGTGACATCCTACATCGCAAATTTTGCTGACCATCACATTCCACCATTGCAATTTTGTGTTCTTCTCGTACCAAAGTCATTTCTTGCATTATAATAAGGTTTCTTAATGGTTTAACCCCCTTTGTTCGCTCCGAAGCCATTTTTCATGCTATCATAAAGTTTTCTAAGGGCTTAACCCCCTATTTCTGATTCCAAACCTCATTTCATGTGTTAAACCCCCCATTAGCTCTCTTAGCCCATTTTATTCTCTCTAAGCTACAAATTTATTCTTTTTAATTAAAATTAAGGCATGGATAGTTTAGTTGCATGGATATGAGTTTGGTAGATAGATCATAGGATAGGTAGAGTGAATTTAGCCATTTGACCAAGTTAAGTGTGGTTTAGAATTAATTTCCTTTCTGCTATCTATTTTCTACAAATTAAATTGGTTTCATTCTTGGCATTCCTTTCCAGCAATTTAGTTCAATTTCCTTTCTGTCATTTCCTTCCCAAAATTTACTTTCCAGTTGTTCTCATAATTTCACAAATAGCGCCCTTTCGTGAAGCAGAAGAGGATGACATGAACAAAATGCGTCTATTGTGTATATAACACTATCACATCAAAGTTTGTACGAACCTCGGGTTGATAAAGTAAAGTTGGGCAGCCCTTTGGAGTAGCAGAATTCTTGGTGCAATACCATGGCTCACCACTTTTTGGCGTCATTTCCGGGGAGGTGTCTAGTAGATATTTTGATTTTGTTTTAGGATTATTTTCTTCTTTCCTTTCTTTTCATGTCACTTCAAAAATATTGAAAAAGTGCAAAAAAATCCAATTTTCATGCCTCGTAGGACTAGGAATAATCAAATACAAACCTTACCTAAAACCCCCACATCACCTCCTAGCCACCCTTCACCCTTCTTTAGTGGCGGTGAGATTGAAACCCCTATAGGAGAGCCTTCTGAAAATTTTGAGGATCCTATTGGGGAAGAAGAAGAAGACCTTGTTTCAGTTGAGGGACCTGCTTCACCTCTCTTAACCATGGCTGGGACCTAGAGAGCCTTTCCCATAAGAGAGGTAGATGGGGACACTAAGATGAAAAACATTAGCCCCTCAGCTCTTCCACACTTCCATGAACTTACCTCGAAGGACCCTGACACATTCATGTTTGAATTTTTTATTGTCTGTAGGACTTATGACTACACCTCTAATGATTAGAAGTTGAAGCTATTTTCCTGGGGATATCATCACCACCTGGGCACAGATGGAAGCGACCTTCAGAAACAATTACAAAGACTACTGTAGGTCCATGGAAACTAAGGATGATATATTTAGGATGAATCTAGGGCCTAATGAATCCCTAGAGGACTATAAAGAGAGGTTTCAATTGAACTATAAGAAAGCCAAATGTACTCTTGATCCTGAATCACTTAAAGTTGTACTGCTTCGAGGGATCAGTGAAGAGATGATAGAAACCTTGAATATGTTATCAAGAGTAGATATCTAGCAACAACCCTATGAAGCAATCAAAACTGTCTTCCCGACCCATTCTAGGGAATTTAGGAAGAAGGGCACAACTAGCCAAAGTACATCCAATACCCCTTCCTCTTCCACCTTCATAAAACACGATATTGGAAACATGCTAGAGGACTTCAAGAGTGACATTATGCACACCTTTTCTTTGAAAAATGGACACAATGCAGGTCAAAAGGAAGCAAGAGGATGCAGAGAGAGCCCTGGCCAGATTTTGTCCTAGATGTACCAGGAAACACCCAAGAAATGAATGTCCACTAAATGTCATATAGGTTTTCTTAATATCTGAAGAGAATCGTGTCATAGACAACTGTCTCTCCTTACCTGGACTTAAAGTTGTATATCAAGGTGGGGAAAAAATGCCAGAGCAATTCTGTTTCATCAACCAAAGAAGGCCTCAGAGCCCTCGACCATATCAACAAGGTATGCAAGGTGCACCTAACGCTTACTATTACAACAATCAGAGTGCACCCATGCAACCTTGCTACACCCCCAATCCTCCATCCTAGTCTACACCTCCTACTTGGCCTTCCAACCCTTCATATCATCCTCAACCAGTAAACCAACCATTTAAGCAGTATGTTCCACAAAAACCTCAGTGGAACAATCCATCCCAAGGGTGGAGGCCTCAACAAAATTAACTACCTGCTCTAATTCCTCCACCCCAACCTCAACCTCAGCTTACTCATGCTGCTCCACGTAGGCTACCTATACTTGCACACCCCAATCCGAACTCGAACAATAGACATGCACAAAAGGCTCCCAGTGGAGAAACATCCCATCCAACTTATGCTGTGGAGATACAACAGGCTAATCTCAGGTTGAGAAGAGTACTCCCGAAAACCATCACCCATATCAAATTTTAGAGGTTAGGGAGGAAAATGAAGAAGATAAGAATCATATCCAATAACCTCATTTTCCTGAGTGCTTGATCCACCCTAGTCAGCACACCCCAGAGGAGATTGAACTCCTGGGAGAATTGGAAAATTTGTTTGTAAAAATACACTTCTCCAGGCCATTAAGGATGTCCCTATCTACAATAGTCTCATCAAAGAAAAGTGCTTCAAGAAACCTCGAAGGAGGAAGAGAGATACCCCCACCGTCAATGTGGTAGGACAACTATCTGACCTGATGCCCGGGAAGGTGATATTTCCAAAATAACTGGACCCTAGTAGTCCAGTTGTTGATGTACATATAGATGGTGTCATAGTCCCAAACACTCTAATTGATTTAGGGGCTAACATCAATATCATGACCAAGGAAACTATGTTGAAACTTAATCTCCAAGGGACTTTGAGGAAAACCACAATAGTTCTACAACTTGCAAATCGGTCCACAGTAACTCCGGAAGGAATTGTTGAGGATGTTATGGCTACCATTGACTCTTGGGAGTATCCCACAGATTTCTTGGTCCTGCAACCAAAAATAAAGCTTACTGGTTATTGTCTCATCTTAGGGAGACCTTGGTTAGCCACTACAGACACTTATATTAGTTGTCGGGCTGGAAACATGACTATCAAAAATATGCCTTTTCCTAAACAACTAGTGTTATATCCTCTAGCCTAACCTTCCATTGATCATGATCTCCCTATATGGTTGGAGGATGAAGAAGATGACTTATATAACGCTACCCCTATGTGCACCATAGATTTTATCCTTAGAGGGGTGCAACATGATGAAGATGAAGTCATCGACCATGCCATTCAAAACTAGTCCTCAACGAACACTCCTCTCGAAACCCTAGTCAAAAAGTCTGAAAGCCAACCTTGGATGGAAATGAAATCAGTTGAGACAACTTCTAAAACCACCAAGGCTATCGAATTTGGCCCATCCAGATCTCTAAAAATCAACCCAACCCTCTCAAATGAAGAAGAGAAGCTGTTATGCCAGCTTTTGAAAGAAAATATTGAAGCATTTTCTTGGGATTGCAAGGACATGAAAGGGGTGCATCCTTCCGTATGAATACATCACATTTACATCAAAGAAGGATGCAAGCCTGTGAGACAACCCCAAAGAAGGATGAACCTGGCTCTAAAGGACATAGTCAAAGAAGAGTTGCAAAAACTATTGGGTGCGGGCTTCATATATCCTATATCTGACAATGAGTAGGTATCTCCTCTTGTCCTAGTCCCAAATAAGAATGGGAAGTGAAAAATTTGTGTTGACTATCGAGAAATTAACAAAGCCACCAAGAAAGACCATTTCCATTTGCCCTTTGTAGACCAAGTCCTGGATGGCCTTGCAGGGAAGAAGTTATTTTCCTTCTTATATGGGTTTAGTGGGTATAATCAGATTCAAATCAGCCCTAAAGACCAGGATAAGACTACTTTCACCTTCCCTTAGGGTACCTTATAGAGTCCTACCCTTTGGGTTATGAAATGCCCCAACCACCTTCTAGAGAGCTATCCTAAGCATCTTTTGTGAGTTAGTCCATGACTCTGTCGAAATTTACATGGATTATTTCACACCATATGGGGGTGACTTCCAGGAAGCTCTCTCGAATTTGGGTAAAGTAATAAGAAGGTGCATTGATATGCATCTCTACTTGAGCCCAGAAAAATGTTAATTCTTGAAGAAATAAGGGGTTGTATTAGGACACTCCATATCCCAAGTAGGAATGCAGGTAGACCT
The DNA here is from genome assembly GCA_034641835.2 of Pinus albicaulis. NCBI lineage: Eukaryota > Viridiplantae > Streptophyta > Pinopsida > Pinales > Pinaceae > Pinus > Pinus albicaulis. Next base: position 1,059,722,085 of record CM076577.1, on the reverse strand, counting down.
GAACAAAATCACTATCATCGAAAGGGTACCTGCTCCTCAAAAGAAGAAAGATGTCAGGAGTTTCTTAGGCTTAGCTAGTTACTATAGAAGCTTCATCAAATATTTCATCAAGATGGCTTTGCCATTATTTGGGTTATTGGCCAAATATTCTGAGTTCATTTGGTATGGTCCTTGTCAAGAGGTTTTTGAGCTCATTAAGAAGCAGTTGACTACTGCCCCCATCCTTCGAGGTCCAAATTGGACTCTTCCTTTCCACATCCACACTGATGCATCTGAAAAAGTTGTAGTGGCAGCATTAGGACAATTAGAGGAAAAAACCCCTTAATGCCATTTATTTCATCAACAAGAATTTGTTCAAAGCCGAGATGAATTATAATGTTACTGAGAAGGAGATGTTGGCCATTGTCCATGCATTGAAAAAATTCAAGCATTATGTCACTGGATATGATACCTTTTTTCACAATGACCATGTAGCCATCAGGTATTTAATGAACAAACTGGATGTTAATGCTAGAATAATTAGATGGTTTTTACTTTTGCAGCAATTTGATTTGACTATTGTTGATAAAATTGGAAAGGAAAATGTTGTTGTAGATTTGTTGTCCAGGTTAGTTCTTCCTGCAGGTGAAGAAGGAATGGTGGATGACCAGCTGCCAGATGAACACCTCTTTTCCATATCAGCACTCTCACCATGGTTTTCTGATATAGCCAACTACTTGGTTTCTGGAATACTCCCTCCTAATATTTCATATCAGGGAGAGGAGAAGAATCATCAGAAAAAGTGCCCCATTCACATGGATTTGTTGGAATCTCTTTCAGCTAGGCCCTCATCAAATCCTAAGAAGATGTGTGAGGGAGGAATATTTTTTTGATATCCTCTCTGAATTTCATGACAGCCCATGTGGAGGCCACTTTGCTACAAAGAGAACTGCTTACAAAGTTTTGCAGGTGGGTTACTATTGGCCTACCCTTCACCATGATTCCAGAAGATACACCAACAGGTGTGACCAATGCCAAAATATGGGGAAAACCACACAAAGGGATGAAATCCCTTTACACCCTCAGGTGGCTCTTGAGCCATTTGACAAGTGGGGAATGGACTTTGTTGGACCCATCGATCTAGCATCCGGGAAAAAGAAGTATATCATAGTCTGCACTGATTACCTAACAAAGTGGGCTGAAGGCAAGTTTGTGTGTTGAAAACCTCCATGGAGGCAGCCCACTTTATTTCAAAAAAAAAAAGAGAAAAATAACAGAACCAAAAAATGCATCTACATCACTATGTTTTTCTGTGTTTGCTTTTTTGCAAGTTGTTAATGGTTTTTGGAAAACACAAGGAAGAAATCATCTTATTTTCCCTTCTTCTATATTTTCGTCTATCCCATCATTCACTCCATTTATATTTATAACTTCCTCCATTATTGAGCACAATGTAGCAAGAGAAGAAGCACACAAACAGCTTGTTACAAACACCTGGAAGTTCCTTCAAAAACAAAATTGTTCATGGACTGCCAAGAAGACCCACAAAGGTAGCTGCATTATAGACTGTAGGAGAACGATAATGCCACCCATGGCATCTCAAGCACCCCACAAGAAATCCATAGCAGAGAGAAACAACAGACAAATATTAGCAGCTCATTCAGGAAGCTACTCCTTCAACAAATTTGCTCACTCAGAGAACAGGAATATGGTAAAGAAAGCAACATATAAAAAGGCTTTTCTCAAACCTCCAACTCCTACAACTGCCTTGGAAACAACAGGTAAACTCAGGTATAAGCTCTCACCCCTTGCTATGCATTCATAATAGCCAGAAATAATTAATTTGCAGAATTAGAGTTTGAGGGGCAGAAAAGTGGCTAATTAACTCGACCACCACCGTGAGGTATGGATGGAATAAAATGGGAAGTACACGCCACCTGGGCATGAAAAAGAAGAATTTTAAACCATGCGAGTAGAGGAGAATGAGGGAAGGAAAATGCGTAGTCCATCCTGAATTAACATTGAGGAGGAAACAATTTTCTACGACAGAACTGGAGCTAAGCGGAGTTGTATTGGCAGTCCAAATTTTGTTGTTTTATCTAATAAAAGGAGATGAAATCTCACCTAAACCAGTGAATTGAAAATTTTTAGAGGGAGAGGACTAATGGAAGCACAAAGCGCTTGAAGAAGAATAAGAAGAAAGAAATAAGAAACTCGGGGTAGAACCAGAAGTAGAGGAGGAATAACCAATAGAAACAAGAAGAAACAGAAGAAGAAGAGAGAGAGACAAAGGGCCAAAGAAAAATAGAAGTTATAGCCACAGAATTCGTAGAGATAGCAGAAAGTGGGCAAGACACAGACTCACAACCCAGCGTCACATCCCCTCACTACAAAAATATAAGAAAAATACAGATCTCTAGGTATTCCAGAGCTGACAAGAATCAGAGAAAGCCATATACTTCTCCCATAAGCCCGATCATCATTGAAGAATCACCAAGGGGGGAGGAAAGAATTGAAGAAATATTTCTGAAGGATTAGTCGCAAAAGGCACAGGAATAGAATGTGGTGCTAAAGGAGAAATTGCAACAAAAAGAGAAGCAAGTAGCCACCATGGAATACTTATGCATAGAAGCCCTTCAGCACAGGTTCCTCTTTGAATCATATGCTGTGTACCTCAAAGAACAATGGATTCTATTTCAAATCAACATTCTAGCCTCCCATGGATCACTCCCTTTCCAGGATTGTAGGAAATTCATGAAGTTCTACAAGAAAGCCAACATAGCTGATCGAACAAAGATGGTATATTTTTATATGCATAACTTTTTGTTGACAAATCTGTAGATTTGGGACCCCAATCCTATAATGGGGGATATGCATTTAATGGCTCTAGCATCTTAGATGGTGAATGAGGACAATAGAGCCAAAGAGATATGGAAGGTCATGGGAAGAAGAAATAGAGAATCCTTATATCTCAGACCAGAAGTGTTCAACCTGAGAGGAGTTATCCTTAACCATCGAGAGATTGAAAAGGACACTGCAGTGGTTGAAAGCTACCTTCAGACTCAAAACTAGGTGATAGGACACTTTGATGATGTTTCTAGGCAGATAGAAGAGTAGTGCATTATGGCTAGCCATAGGAGATGGAACAACCTCCCACATAGCCTCAATAATAGGGAGTATCATACTCCAGAAATACTGAGGGGTGTATTGGAAAGGGAACCATTATACAAGAGGGCCATGCAGGCCATAAAGATTTGATGGTTAGGACTAAAGCTTAACTCACCCTTGCTGCTAGGGCTGACTGATGAAAAGGACATAGATGCACAAGATAGAGAATGGTAGAATGTAGAAAAGGATGATGGATTTTACCCCCTCGGGGAAACTCCCACAAATATTCCCTAGGAAATCAAGGGGGTTGTCAAAGCTTTGAAGGAAATGGAGGAGGAGGATCAGTTGCTCAAAGGATGAGTAACCATTCAGTAGGGGGTTGGTGATGAGCTTCATCATTAGATATATTTGGAGGGGTTACTAGTCACCTTTTTGCATTCTTAGATCTCTTTTTCTTTCATTTTTATTATTATTTGGGTTTATGATGCTAGAATATGTGGTGATTAAGGCTAACATACTCTGAATACCTAATAGAAGGTTGAGTGCATAAAATCATGATTTATTAAGAATATTTATAAAGATTTTATCACAAAGACTTGGAGGAGACAACAAGGAGAAAGTATAGGAGGATTTTCCACCCTCAAATGCAGCCAAAGGATCCCAAAGATTCTCTCCAGCAATTCAAATTCCATAGGCAGCCTAGAAAATCAACGACGAGAGCACTCAATCTTGGTTTACTTGGAGTCCAGTGGACTCAATCACCATTTTCTAGGAAGATGTTGGTAGATGCCTTGTAGAATAAGTAGACCAGAGCTAGAGCTATGAAGAGTTAGTCTATCCTTGTCTCGCTTCCATTCAAAATTATTTTTGTGAACTATTGAAGAATTTTGTTTTATTTAGGGATCAAAACTTTCAGAATGATTTCATGAAATGAGCAGAATGATTTCATTTGATTGATTTAAATTTAGAGGGCTAGGCTCATGGGTTAGGGCCCAATCCATGTGCCTCAGCTTCTCTGTTGTTATTATCTTTTCCTTTCTGGCATTAAGCTAGTTTTGCCTCAGTCACTTAAGTTAGATCTTCTTCTTATAAGTTTCATTGCTATTTAGTTTTTGTGTTGTTGTAGTTTTAATTTCTTATGCATAGTGAAATAGAGGTAAAAATAAAAAATTGTGGTCAAGTATCCCCCCTCTCATCTCTGTCAATAGAGTTTGAGTAGGGGCAGACCTTCCCACAGGCAAAAATTTCTTTCTGTTCGAGTTCGGGGAAGAATTTGTATTACCAAGTCCAAGCCTTTCCTTCACTATTTCGTCTCAAATTTCTATCTATTTCCCATAAATTAATCTGCAAGTGTTCTTCACTTCTGAGCATTTCTCTTACGCTTCCATTTCCCTCCTTTACTTCTCAACTTAGCGCTGCGCTTACCTTCTTTCGAACACCCTTAAGCTCTTCAGCCTTAATTCTTTGTTTTTCTCCATTTACGACCGCCTTACCCTTTTTACGAAAAGCACGTTCAAAACCATACAGAACCATCGAAAAACCAACCTCCACCTTTTCTCCTCAAGAACCCCACCACCGTACTTCGAACTTCGCAATCACAACATTTAACGATTACCTTAACACTTATCGCCCATTCCTTGCGATTGTGATATGGTGAAATCACAAATCGTACTTCGCATTGATTACCTTCTACTATTAACACTCACTGCTCATTCTTTGGGATTACAAAATTGCAAATCACAACCCTTATATTTTTCTAGCACCACGTCATCCCCATCACCCATCTCATCCCGTGGAACTTGCCACATCACAGATCGCATCCCGCATAACTTACCACATCACAAATTGCATTTAGCAACATTTACCACAATGCAAATCACATTTCGCACATTTTAGTTTATTCCCGTTAATCCTCATCGCTATCCTTTTAAATTTGAGATATTGTGATTCGCTACCCTCCACGTCACTCTTCGAACTTTGCAACGTGCACCATTTAAATTATTCCCGTTAATCCTTACCGCTATCCTTGTAAACTTGCGATCTTATGATTCGCGACCCGCCACGTCACTCTTCAGACTTCGTGCTGCACACCATTTAGTTCATTCTATTAATTCCTTACTGCCATCCATTTAAACTTGCAAAGTTGTGATTGCGACATTGCACATCACAACTTATGTTGACCATCGCATTCCACCATCGCATTTATGAGTTTTTCTTGCTCCGAAGTCATTTATTCTATATAAGGTTTCTTAAGGGTTTAATCCCCTCTGTCTGCTCCAAAGCTATTTATCACGCTATCATAAATTTTTCTAAGGGTTTAACCCCCTCTTTCCGCATATAAACCTCATTTCATGTGTTAAACTCCCCCATTAGCCCTCTTAACCCTTTTTCTTCTCTCTAAGCTGCAAATTAATTCTTTTTAGTTAAAATTAAGTCATGGATAGTTTAGTTGCATGGATAGGAGTATGGTATATAGATCATAGGATAGGTAGAGTGAATTTATCCATTTGGCCAAGTTAAGTGTGGTTTAGAATTAATTTCTTTTCTGCTATATGTTTTCTACAAATTAAATTTGTTTCATTCTTGGCATTCCTTTCTAGCAATTTAGTTCAGCTTCCTTTTTGTCATTTCCTTCAAAAAATTTACTTTCCAGTTGTTCTCATAATTTAAGAAATAGAACCCTTTTGTGAAGCAAAAGAATATGACATGAACATAATGCATCTGTTGTGTATATAACACTATCACCTCAAAGGTTGTACGAACGTCGGGTTGATAAAGTAAAGTAGGGCAGCCCCTGGGAGTTGCAACATTCTTGGTGCAATACCAGGGCTCACCATGTTGTTGCCGCAAAAGGTACATGGATAAATCCTTTTCATGACTTTCAACATAAAATTTTGGTCTGACTTACCTTCTCAATCATTGTACGAGTGATTCACCTTTTTAATTTTGCGGTCTTGCAGCTTCTTCAGCTTTAGGTTGGGGTGTAGGGACCAACATCAATATGCAATGTGACCACTGTTCCTGCAGTAGTCACATATCGATTGGTCGAAGCCTATGCCTTCATATTTCAGCCTCTCCTATACTGAGATCGACTGGGGTCTGCCCTGGCTCAGCTTGCCAAGAACTTGTCCTTCCTGATAGCCCATATTGTGCATTAGCTTCAGACCCATTCCTCTGGTATGTATTTTAAATGTTGCAATATACTAATCACTAGAAGACTCGTTCTTCTCCGAGTATTTTCTTGGCAAGGCTGGTTCATAAGGAGTTTCCTTAGAAGGTGAGGAAAAAATTCTGATAACTTCTTCTACCGAGTGAGATTTTGGAGTCGTGGATAATGATGATCTGTCTTCATCATCCAGATGAAGAGGCGAGTCTTCATTTTTCCTTTCATTGGATGAAATGTGAATTGATGGACTATGTCTCCTTCAACTCTTTTGCAAAGCTTCAATATTTGTCTTGATTCTTTGCTTATCCTCCTACAAATATTGTACCATTTGTTGCAATGCATCGTTCTCCTGTTGAAACTGTTGATTGAACTCTTTAAGTTCCTTCAACAGAAGTTGCCTTGAATTTTTACCCATTCTTTCACCTGGTAAGGTTCTTGCTCTGATACAAAATGATCTGAAATTGCAGAATTAGATCGACACCTAACACTTGGCAAGTTTTAAAAGGGTTTTTTTGTTTCAAAGTAATTTAATTTTAACTGATAAAATTAACCATAAGTAATTCAACAACTATAAACATGCATTGTGAAAAATAAAGACACTGGGGTTGTTTACGGAGTTCACCCCTCCTAGGCTACGTCTCCAGACCATGCTCTAAAAGGCTAGGTTGCTCGTATTTCAGTTAAAAGAATGAGGTACATAGATATAGTTGTTTCAATTGCGTCTATTTCCCTGAGAATGGAAATGTTATCATGCGGAGAAATATCGCAAAATTATTTGACAACCTACAACTGACTTGTAAATTATAGAAAAATATAGTCTTATAACTTTGCCTCCTACCTCTACTGAAAACGAGTATTCAATTTTCAACAATACAATGATTTTTACCTCATCGCGACTTGAAAAAGTGGGACACACTTTAGGTACCAATTTTGGTAGAATATATTACTGTTGTTGATGAACAAAGGTTGTTGCTGAATCTGAAATGTGCCAAAACCCCTGTCTTGGCTCTTCAAGTGCTCAAATCGGCTTAGGGATGCTCCCAGAAAGCCCAATCATAGCTTCACCAAAACCTCAAGCAACTTCACACATCCAGATGATGTAGTGTATTTACCCTCTTGGAACTTGAAACTGTAGTTCGACAACACTCAAACTTGATGGATTTCCTCTGAAGAAGGCTTTGATAACTTCCTTTTACTTCTTTGGATTTGTCTTCTAACTCTCCCTGTTGATGCCTTGTGAAACCCGTGAATTGGATTCCCCTTTGAATGGTGTAAAAGTCCTCTTTTTATACACTTTACAATGTTATTTTTGGTTTTGAGTTGTTAAAAAAACTTAACAAGTTTTGGTTATTCGAATACATTTGAGATAGTGCATTTATTTTTACAAACCATACGCATTTTTATTATTGTAACTTAGCTTTAAACTTAATCCTAAGTTTTTGAATGGTTATTAACAACCATAACTCTGCTAAACTTAATGTTGACTTTCGAACAATGTTGAAGCCACGTACAACATTTTTTTTGTAGCTATTAATGCACCTTCATGCATTTTGTAATCATCTCCATGAATATACGAATCTAACAACTCTATGTAACCCAATTTTTTTTCTATTTATAGAAATACTACTGCAATACTTCTGAGACTTCTAATAAATAATTTATCTCAGTTCTTGTTCAACTTGATAAATCTTTATTTTATTTTCTTCAACTACTGCTAATAATTTCTGAGGGCGTTACATTCCTATTCTGCCCCAAAGGATTATCCTTAATTAACATTTCACCTATTAGTTTCAATGTTAAGGTATGCTAGAATTTTCAATTTATAACAATCACATTTTCCTTATAGTATAGTTTCATATATATATATATATATATATATATATTCTGAACATATATATATTTTCTATCCTCACTTTATAAATTAATGTACCTATTGGATTAATATCGAAATTGTAACAATATTGACTCATACGAGCTTTAGGATCCTACGTTATTCATTACTTTCACATATATCATGTTCCCTCACTTTATGTTAATTTACAATTCTATACACACCCACTTAATAATTTAACATTCATATATAACATGAGTAAGGTTGTAACCATACGTTGACTTGTCCCATTCAAATTTCGCTTACGTTTAATTATTTTAAGCATCCTATGTATTATCATAACCTCATCTATTTTGGGATTCGAAATATCTATGAAATACATTGTTTATTGGTTGGTGGTTGAATACATTTATTGGCACCATCATTTCGATTAAATTTGGCAGGCGACCTCTACAAAATTATCATTTTGGTTTTAATTCTCATAATGGTTCTGGTACTTACGGTGATGGTCTTCACATGGGTTTCATTACGATAGGATAGTTGTATGGTAGATCACGCATGAGATCAACGACTCAGCTTCCTTCGTCCTTTCTCCCAATTCAACCTTTGCCTTTAGGGTTTTTCAATTGGGATTTGGTCACCATTCGAAGTTTTTCACTTTCATTTATGACATTTATTTTATCAGAGACATGCTCCACAACGGTTACTCTTTCTCTGGTTCATCATGTGTTTAACTCCTCAGATCCGAATACATTCATTTTAGCCATTTCACCTCTAAGTAAGAAAGTATGGCAGTAAGTCTCTGTGTTACAAGAATGTTTCGTTTATGTCTTTTATTTTCTTTACCACAACATTTGTACTCGTTATCCAGCCCTGTGTTATTTCAATTTTCATTCAATATTGTTTACTTTTGATTTTTGTTTAATATACTCACTGATTTTGTTAAATGTTGCAAGTTATACAATTCGTAACCCTTCTTACGAATCCAACCTCCAGCAAAATACTAATTGTTCAATATTCACTATGGGTATGGTATTTAATTCCAACGAAATATCTGTTTGTAGAGTTTGTTGTTCATCGAATGGCTTTCTCCCACTTCGATGGGTTCTTCTCCTAAGAAGAATACTTTTTGGCTTTCACTTATGTATATACTTTGATATTGGAACTGTTAACAGATTTTTCCCCGTGCTGTTTATGAAATTTCTGATTATTTGTGATAATTTTACTTATAAGAACTACCCCCAAATTTCGTTTATAATTTTTCCTTTAATTAAAAGTATTATCGTTTTATTTGCAGATATTTAATATGAATCCCCATCGTTCCCTCTAGATTCGATGGTTGGCAACAATTTTAATCTTGATTCTCATTTGGTATGTAATTTAAGCTTTTCACATATAGTTTCTTAATTAATTCGTTCCATTTATTCTCTGTTTAATACTGGTAGATGTACTCTACTTGGTTGATAGCAAATGGGTTTTTAGCTTCCTATAATATTCCACATATACTGAAGCTCAATACGATTTCCTATGTGTCATTGAAACCTTCGTAAACATTCCAGATGTTTTCTTCAAATTGGTTTTTATTGGTATTTGTAATTCCTACAGTCTATTTCACTTCATACTTATAGAATTAATTCCTCAATTAATTTCCTTATCAATTGGAAATATAATTAAATAGCGTTTTCCCCAATTTATTCTGGATGATGCGCATCCTTTCAAATTATCTGAGCACATTATGCATCAATGTATAATTCATCTCTCCTCACAGATTTGTCATTTTTGTTCTCGTAGCTATGTGTTTTAACCTTACTCATATAATCACTGTTACATTCCAGAATTTCGATTTTAATTTCTCGCTACCAACAGCGAGGGTTACTTCCTTAATTTTAAATTAAGCTGAAAATTAAATTTGTATTCTCCATTATGGAAAATCAGTACAAAGGTTCTCTAAGTACTCTTTTTTTTCCTCTGCTAGTTATATATATATATCTTTCTTGCAACAAGTTTTACCTATTAAGGAAAAAGAGAGACTAATTGTCCATGAACTTTAAGTGGGTTTGCAGATAGTTCATAACTTCATTTACTCTACTGATATGGTAAAATTCTGCCTCTACTCAAATTTAATAATTAATATTTAATTTACATATTCTTATTTTTCACTTAGATCTTGACGTGAAATTATCTCATTTGTCATTTCTCAGAAAGATTTATATTTGTCCATCCTAAGAACAATCTCTTGCTCCAAATTTACTTATACAATATAATCATCCACCTCATGCCTTGTCTAATCCTGAACACTTATATTTTTCCATCTTAAGAACAATCTCTTGCTCCAAATTTACTTATACAATATAATCATCCACCTCATGCCTTGTCTAATCCTGAACACAGGTACTGTACATCTTTTAGTTTATAATCTCATTGCTAATTCTTCTAATGAAATTTAATTAATTTCAGATTATGATATTTATTATATTTAATGCATTTTTCCAAAAGAATTATGGTACTCTTTTCTTGTAGAGGAATTCCCTTCTAAGAGTTTACTCAGGTACAATATGCATTTAATTACTTATTCTATAAAGTGTATGTTATAGATAATTTATTATAACTAATATCATTGTAACACAAATTTATGTGTTTACTTATAGGTAAATTCTATTCCTAGAATTTCCTCTCTATTTCTTCAGCTTATTATCAAAGGCTCTTACGACAAGTTTTTACTTCCTCCAGGTTGGTCGTTACGATGTACAAATTTCAACCATCTGCGATTAATGATATTTATCAATGTATATATATATATTGTAACTAATTTCAGTAAGAATTGACTTTCAGTCAATATGACTTTGACAATGATAACTTATATTTACTTGGATATTATTATATTTTTATATTCACCTCTATGAGTTGAATTTCACATCCTCTGAATACTTGTATATATGGTTTATACATCTTTTACAATATATGGATTGCGTCCATATGTATGAGTCATTCATAGTTTCTCTTTAATATCCACATTGCATCTATATATATGAATGTTTCCTTTCAATATACATAGTGCCTCTATATGGATAATGGTTTCATGGTTCCTTTTAAACACACGTTGTAAGTAGATATATGCATATTTCCTAATAAAGGAATTTGTACATCTTGAATCTAAAGTAAGTTATTTGTACAAATTAGTACTTTCTAGATTTAATGAAATAAATCTATTCAACGATATCCATATCTATGTCTTCATTGTTTACTGAAATAACTATGTATTTCTACTGTAAATTACAATGTTTTCCTTAACATTTTAGAATATTATTTAATCCTAATGATGTATTTTATATCTGTAATACATTGGTTAACATAGACCTAACAACAGATTTAAACCCTTCTAGTTGGGTTTAAATATTCTGTTTGTTTTTCAACTAATGGTGCTAGTCTGTGTAACTATACAGAGAGTTTAACTATACCTGCTATAGTTATTTTTCTATTAAACACATATGAAACTTTATTCCCAAACAATAAAATAACTTATCCCACAACTTCATAATTCAAGGTACACAATTTTCAGTTTAAACTCATAAGTAAATCACATTAAATCTCACTCAATCATCATCATAATAACATAATTATAAGACATAATTTAATATTGTGCATGCCAATTTTAGTAGAGGCTATTTTCCACCCCATCTTGAGCTTTCATCCACAGCTCCCCCTGAGCAGAGAATAATTCCTTCAAAATGTAGACAGCCTCTTGTCTACCTAGGAATGGCTTATTTAAGCTTGCTTTCCCTCAACATGTTTCCATAATTGTGTCTAGTTAAATTAAGGTGTTGTTTTCCTTTAACCTAGGCTTTACTTTTGTTTTTTCCACAAAAACTCTTTAAAACTACCTTTTTTCCTCCTTCTAGTTTTATTTCACCTCTTCTCATTAAATTTCCACTTTACTGAGGTATCTATTAGATTTTTATCTCCAAAATAATAGATTTTTTTTTTCTCCAAGGATTTGTGGATATTTTGGGAAAGTATTTGGATTTAATTCCATCCTCATGGACCTGAAATCATGATCTCCCATTTACTCTAGTCTTTGCACAATAAATAAATTTCACATTTGTTAAATTTCTAAAAAGTAATATGTCCACATATAGTTTTCCTTTAGGTCCACTTAACCTTTAGGATTTTCATATGTCTAATTAAAAGCAGTAAAATAAGGATATTACATATTCCCCCTCTAAAACAAAACATCGTCCTTGATGTTGAAAATATATCAGTTCACCTTTCAAACAATGATGGATATTTCTCTTTCATCTCATCTTCTCGCTCGTAGCATCCTCAGTGGTGAAGTGCCTCCACTTGACTTTCACCCTAGCTACGGTTCTATTCCGGAGCTTGATTTCTTCCCGTGCCAGTATACGAAGGGGCTTTGGAAGAAATTCCCCTTCAGTTTCCATTGGTATCACAGTCCAATAAATTACATGAGTAGGGTCATGTACATACTTTTTCAATAAGGAAATATGGAAAACATTGTGAACCTTAATATGAGTAGTTAGAAACAATATGTAAGCAACTGGCTCGACTCTTTCTAAAAATTCAAATGGTCCACAGTAGTGTGGTGCTAACATAGCACAACTACCAGCATATAATGTACTTTTGTGAGGCTTAATCCTCAAATAAACATGATCTCCTACTTTGAATTCTCTATGAATTCTCTTTTTGTCTGCATAGCTCTTTTGTCGATCTTGAGCTATTTTAATATTTTTTTGAATCTTCTTCACATTTCTTTCCATTTCCTACAATGCATCTAGTCCAAGAATCAACTTATCCTCTGGTTCACTCCAACTGAGTGGAGTGTGTCATTTTCTGCCATACAATGCTTCAAAAGGACTCATCTTAATAGAACTTTGATAACTATTATTATATACAAAGTATACAAGTTATCACTCTATAATTTAGAATATTGGCAAGACTAAACTATAAAGAACAACATCAAAACCTCTTGAAGCCTAGGATCTATCCCTCCTAGACATAGAGAGGGATCTCTCTATAAGATTTAGATTTGTTTAATTTTACTGATATTAGGCTAGTTCAATTGACTGTGGGAGTTGTTTGTTTTTTTATTCTTGGTTGGATAGAAGGGGTCTTTCCTAAACATTTTCCATTGGGCTATGGAATCAAAATAGGCTAAATGTACACATCAAATCCTAGAGCGAATGCAAGGAAAGCTAGCTGCGAATACTGGTGTTTCTAGCTGAGTGGAACTATGGGATGGAGAAAAGTTCTTTCAGTAATGACTTAAGAACAACTAAGATTTCTGAAATCATAGATCAGAAGAAAACATTGAAATTGTAAACACAGTCAGAATTAAAGTGCTCTGAAAAAAAAAATTAATCTAACCTTCCCACTTTACAAATAGAATTATAAATGAACACATGAAAGAATTACATTGGGAAAAAATTTAACGTGAATAAGGAAAAACATCACTAGGACAACACAACACATTAATCTTGCAGACTAATCTCTGTATTGATGCTCGAGCCTGAAAAATTATGAATAATTGCAATGAAAAGTGCTTACAAAACCAGGGTCCAACCCTTGTTATAGAATGAAAACTTATATTTAAACTATTTTCATCGACTTGCTGTTATCGGAAGGGAAATCGATTTGTTTATTATAAGAGTAACTGAAAATGGGTCTGCACGTCTCATGCATGGACACGTTGTAACAGATTTTAGATAGATGTTCGAAGTCGGGGTGGAAGTGTCCCTTCATTGTGATGGCCATCTTGGCAGGTACCTGACGTTCTTGTGGAGCCGTTATTTAATGTTGTGGCAGTCAACTGTGCTAGCGTATCTAATACACTGTGTGCTGACACTAACAATTCATTGAGTTGTTGGCTATGTCACTGAAATGAGTTTTCATCATTCGTGGAGCCTGCAGAGATTTTCCCAATTCTCTGGATTGGGGATATTGGTCCTATTCAGCTTCCTGTAGACTTCGTCAGTCTCGGTGTACTTTGCGAATGTTGCTTTCAGCTGAAAAATGTGCTTCACCTCATGCTGTATGAAGACATCGTTGTTGAAGACTTCATAGAATTCTTTCCTGGTAATGGTATTTTTCAGATTTGTGAGCTTGGTTGTGTCCTTAGAGATCTCTATGAGCTTATTTACATAATAAGTCATGGGTATTAGTTTATTGTTGATGACAAAAAATGAAGGAAAACCTCTCTTGTTCAGTGGCTCGATCCTGTTGAAAAACCTTCTCACCCCAATCTCTAGCTGATGGAATATTTCTTCTGGTTGGGTGACTAGACTCTTCTTATTCAACACCCTTTTAACTTCAGGAACAGAGGTTTTTCTGTCAGCCACTTCTGGTTGCTCCAATTCATGACTTCTCTTTGAATTCAAGAATTTGATGATGTTGTTGGTTGTGTGGGACTTATCTCGAAGTTCCTCCTTTGTTTTCTCAATGGCAACCTTCACTACCTCAACTGGATCCTTTTGTTAAAAAATTATCAGAATTTAGGGCCATATATAATTTACAAACTCAATTATATCCAACCATATTATTTTCTTGACTCTTCCCACCATGCTGCCAATTGAAGACTCCTGAAGATATTTCTACAAACTCTCGTTTATACTTTTGCTAATATGCAACTCTGTGGCATGTGCAGAATCCTTCCCTTTGAGTTACTCCAGTAGGTCACTGAGTTGATTCTGCAGCCTTTTGATATCTACTGACTGTAAATACATGTCCTCCATCACCTTGGCTAGCTATTCAGTGCTTTCCTCTGGTGCGCCTATGGAAGTTGTGGCTGTCGAGATGACTGTGAAAGGAACTTCTTGTAGGGGAATCATGGCCTTAGATGCTTCTCTTGTTGCTCCCTTCACTGCATCCCTTATTGATTTCTATCTTTCTTTGATCATTTTATCCATCTCATCCTCCATTTTCTTGATATACTCCATTTGTTCAACAATTAATTACAACATTTCGACTTTCCCCATTTCAGTTGTTCCTATTTCCTTGGCCATAGGGTCTTCTGTCACTAGCATCTTAAGTTTACTCCTCAAGGGGGCTATGTATACCTTCTTCTTCCTCACAATGGTTTCTGCCACCACTATGTTTGATGGATTATACCCGAGGTGCATCATTAAATTCTCTAGAGATTTTATCCTTCAATCTTTGGCCATGGTGGAGACCTTTTCCAACTTTAATTGTGATTGTGCATTGGAAAAATTCACCTATATTTTTGAGAGGGTGATGGTTGTGCTAGTTAGGGTGGAGGAGATCATTTCCCCAGTCTTCTTGTGCATATCCATATGGTATATTGGGTGGATGTTCTTTGCATCAAAATCAAAAGATATCTTCTTTTAGTCTGCTGCACCTTTGGGCTGAGGAATTTGTGCTTCCAAGAATGCCATCCTCATTCTTCCTTTATCAGAGTCAAGGGCTGACAGGAGTCTACTCTGGGAGCTACCTGTGTGTCTCCAAAACTAATTGTAGGTGTTGGTGTTAATAACCTTATTCCTTCTCTTGATCTCCCTAAATGTGTCATCGATGTATTCCTCCTCTTATTCTATAGTGGAAGTGGATGGGGGAGTTTGCACATTCTGTTGTTGGAATGGCATGGTGGAAGAGGATGTGGAGAAAATTGGGTGGCTACCTACTGGAGATGAAATTAGTGAATCCCCAATTCTCATGATAGTTTGCTAGTTCCTTTCATTTCCTTAGCCAAGGCCCATGCTGATCCTGGCTCTCTTCCTATATTTCATTTTGAACTCCTCAGTGGAGGAATCGATGTCCATGCCTGTTTGGTCCTCCCTGGTCCTCTTACGTCCTATTTCCTTTTCAGGCTCCTTCCCTTTGTCATCTTAAACTCTTGCTTCTTTCCTCTTTTGTGGAGTTGGTGTTTGGAGCCCTGAAGTAGAGATGACCTGCTGTTAAGCCTCCTGGAGTGTTTCTGCCACCCATTATTTTTGGTTCATGTACCTCTCTATTTCCAGTTTGTGGGTATGGATGTAGGGTGTGGACTTGTTTTCCACCCTCTTTTTGGAGATGATTCCCATTGGATCATAGGACCAAGTGAAACTATGTGTAAAATTCATCTCTTTTAATATTTTATCTGCCTCTTCCCCTGTTGTCCTATTGTTGCAGATGAATGAGCCAATTTGGGATTTGATCCTAAATTGTGACTTCTTCTTGGCCATAACAAAATGTACCTCATCAGCATCTATCATTTTCCTAATATACTCAAGAGCAAAGATCATCATAGAGAGGTATTTCGGTAGTTTATAGGGGCCCAATTCACTGCCATAAACTATGATCTTCATGTAGTTTTGGTAGAGATACTAGTTTATTGTCCTGATCTTCTCTGTCAACTATATCACTTTCTTTATTTCCTCACTGACCCTGGACTTGATTGTGATACTAAGTGTACTGATTGTTGGATGAACAAATAGGTCTAAAAATCTCTTGTATGAATATTCTTACTACTCTTTCCTAAATAGAGTTGTCAAGAAAATGACAAATTGGGATTGAGAGTCTTCATCTTTATTTATCATGTCAACTTCGAACTTGCTAGATTGAAAACAAGTAAACATGTAGACCAACATAGAGGTGTATTTGAATACCCCTTCTGTTTGAAATTTCAAGAACTGGTCATGGATTTAATCAGGAAGGAACTGATCATTGTTGAACATAATGGTGGGACTGACATCTGCAGAGAGGATAGACAAGAAACAAATTATGTCTTCATCTATCCACTAATCATTATGATAACCCAAAAAATAAGATAGGCCAGTGACAATGTGTTGGGTCCTTTTTAGGGAGGTGGATGATGGATATGGGGGATTTGTGGTGGGCACTGGTGCATTGGGAGACATGAAAAGCTCCTAGGTTTTGGCCCTACTGGAAAAATCTAATCCTTGGTATAGTCCTATAAGGGCCTCATATGAAAAAGGGACATGGTTCTCAATAATGGGGCCCTGCAACATCTCTTGAATGGATGGAGCATTTACACAAAATAGAATCTCTTCGGTACAGTTCAATATGGCTCTTTGTTTAATGTCATATAAATACTGACACTTCCTAATTAGCTAAGGGAAGCTATGGGTTCTAGGGAAGATGTAATGTTGAAGCTTGGTCTTCCACACGCCGATACCATCTGCTTCGTCAAGGATCTTATCCTCGAGCCAATAGTAGACATCGAACAGGTCTAGGTCTGACTCTATCTCACGGATCTTGTAATAACTGTCAGCTAGAGGAATATGGTCCAAGTCTACCTGGGGGTAGACCATGGGATTGAAAGGCTACTGATCTGCCTTAGGAGGCATGATTTTCTTTTTCACTCTCTGTTTCACCTGCAATGGAGAAGGGAATGCAAGAGAAGGGGAATGGAGAAGGGAGAAATGATATGAACTAATACTGAGGAAGGGGTAAGACCGAAGGGGATCGGGATTGGAAATGAATCAGCTGAAACAAGACTGTAACCAGGCTCACAGAGCATTGATTGTTCCTTCTTTGACGTGAAATTTACCCTTCGGACAAGGTAGTTAGTTGTGATCTCTTTTGCAGTTTCCTGTAAATATCACAACCTATAACAATTCAATTGTAACAACAATGAAAAATTTGGCACCGCGGTGAATTCGAGTTTTAACATGTGGCTATAGGGTAACTGTTGAGTTGGCGTGGGTCCGTCGCATAACGGTTTGACCATTCATGGCGCAATAGTGCTATTGGTTGGGGGGATGTGATGGGGTGAAGTGGAGAGGTGATGGAGGACATGGCGTGACAGCATTGGTAATGGTCATAAGACAACAACGGTTTGGAGAACAATGGAAACAAATTTTCGGAGGGGGTGTCCAATGGTAAGTGGTAATAGAGAGGGGGGGTGCAAAATTGCGAGAGTGTGACACGTAGAGGAGGGAATGGTAATGGATACTTCCCATTTCGGAACCCCCCACCCCCCCTTTTTTAACGTATAGCAGCTAAAGGGGGGTCGAAATGAATTGAGGGTCGTCGATGGTGAGGTGAGGGGACGAGATGGAGGGTAAGATGGGGGGAGTTTAGCGCTGATGCGATGGGGTGATGGGACCGTGGGCCAGGCAAGGTCTGGGGATGGGTGCTGGGGGGGAATGTGTGACATGGTTCACAGGCATTAGTAGAATTTTGAGGTCTAAAATGGACCTCCCATGGAAAATGTACAATCAAAATTTACTTTATGAGAACCAATCACATTTTAGGGGATGACATCATCCCTAATGGTTGAGGTGGCATTGCTTGAGTTGAAGGTAATTATTTGTGACATTCTTAATGGTGGATAAAAACTCATCGTTAACCATGGTAGTGCTCTAAGTACTTTTAAAGTCATAAATTAAAGTACTTATAATAAATTTCATTTCACACTTTTTGAATAAAATACTATTATTTGCATTTCATATTTTTTGAAAGAAACAATGCATATCCCTACACAATCTTTGTATTTACACACTTTTCAATAAATATTATATTTGAATATTTTCAAATATTTATTTTTAAATTAAATATTCATCTCATTTTATTTAATATTACAATTTCAAATTAATTATAAGTTAATATCTATACATATATATTATACATATGAAATCAAAATAAATAGAAATGTAACCTTGTAATTTTAGGAAAAATCAAATCTATAAATAATATCATTATTATATTAATAGCAATACAAACATATTAAAATTTATGAAATTATATTTATATTTTATTTTAGGTTATTTATGTACAAAGGACAAATGTATTAGTTGTCCAATGATAATGGATTTTTATTGAAAAGCTCATTCTTATTTATAGTCACATCAATACATTTTTTTTATTAATTTTATTTTGGTATAACTTTTGAATTGAATTTAACCATGATTACATGGATATTGGTGCAAAAAGTGAATTGAAAATTCATAAATATTATTTTATTGGTTTAGCTATTATTTTATTATTTCCTTAGGAGGCCCATTTTATACCTCAAAATTACCCTAATGGTGGGACCCGACCACATCACAATCACAAATCGGAAGGTTTAGTTATGAGCCATAGAGTTAAACCTTAAATCTTATGAAGTGCGAGGTGCGGGGAGAGTGGGTGACATGGAAGAGAAGGTGGGACCCACCGTTCATCGCAAATCACATATCTTAACATTAAATAGCAAAGGTAAACTCCAAAATGTGTGAAGAGCGAATTGCAGGGAGAAGGACCCACCCGCATTGCACATCGCAGAGTTTAGAATTTGGGAAAATAAGGTAAGTGCTAAAATTTGTGAAGTAAGATGTGCGCTGATTAGAGGATGATGCCAAGATGGAGCCCACTGCCTCGGCGAATTTATAAAGCGGCGAATGGTTTTGCTGTAAGTGTATGAGGTTTCATATTATATGATATGTATTTAGAGTGGCCAAAAGTGGGGGGCGGAGCTGCTATAGTGGGGCCAAGCGCATCACAAGTTAAACAAAATACATTGTGAGCACTTCAAATGGTAAATTAAAATATTTGCAATGTGAAACAGTGGTTGAACAGGTAAGCTTGCGATCTTGCAATGGATGGTGGGGAAGGGGTGACGTGTTAGGGAAAGTGGGACCACCCGCAGCCCGTAGATCATAGACTTTAACATTTTATTTAGCTTTATCCTTTTACCCTTGTGAAGTGTGAATTGTGGGGAGGGGGAAGTGACATGGTATGGAAGGTAGGACCACCCATAGCCCGCAGATCATAGACTTTACCATATTCTTTAGCACTATCCCTTTAAACTTGTGAAGTGCGATTTGATGCTTGGCAGGACTTGCACAAGGCTTCAGATGAAATAGATTTTTCCTCACAGAATTTTGAAGTTCCCATTTCATTTTTTCCTTTCTTTTCTTCCTCCTTGCATATCTACCTACCTGAACTACTCATCTAACATTTTTGTTCCTTTGTAGGGTGCATTTAGACTTGCACACTCTCAACATTTTCTTTTAAAATTCTAGCCTAACCCCTATCCCTTATTCCTCCTATTGGTTCAGTTTAAGATGTTGAACCAATCTCACTTTCTACCTATCTACTGGTAATCCAAGATTAAACAGTTTGGCAAATATTTATTTTCTAACCTATCAACAAAAATTGAAAATTGTCCAACCATGATTAAACTGTATGATTGGACAGACCTATCTAAAGAGTAGTGGCATTTGGACTTGCAGCACTTTCAGTTTTATTTCTTTTTTTGGGGTTCTTCTTTATTTCTTTTCGTTCTTTTTTATTTTCCTTTTATTTATTTTTTTATACCCTCTTTTATTTCTCTTTTTATTTGAAATCATTTCAATTTTGAAAATCCTTTCAATAATGAAAACCTTGCAAAAAATATGAAGTATCCAGTCACCTTGAGATCATATAATTTATAGGGTACTAACACTACCAAATGCATAAAATATTCCCATCTTGTAGGTCTATCCATCACATACATGCGCAGCATGTCTTCTAAAATTTCATTGGTTCTTTCAGTCTGCCCATATGTTTGAGGATGGTAAGAGGTACTAAAGTTCAATTTGGTACCCATTCCTCGAAACAGAGTTTTCCAAAAGGCTGAAGTGAATTTTTCATCTCTGTTAGATATAATCTTTTTTGGGATTCCATGTAATTTCACAATTTATTTCATGAACACATTGGCTACTTGAGCTATGCCAAAATGTAGATTGTACCGGTAAAAAGTGTGTTTCCTTAGTTAACATGTCTACAACCACCATTATAGAGTCATGTTGATACTTGGTTCTAAGAAATCCAGTAATGGAATCTATGGAAACCACTTCCCATTTCCATTCTGGAATAGGTAGAGGGTTCAGTAGTCCTGCCAGATGCTGATGTTCCACTTTTACTTGCTGACATTCTAAACACCTTGCTAAATAACCAGCCACATATTTTTTCATACCTAGCTAAAACATGTTATTCCTTGATGTTGAAATAAATTTTTGATAACCAAGATGAACTGCATAAGGTATTTTATGAAACTCATCTAAGATTTCCTATTTCAAAGATGTTATATTAGGAATATACAACCTTTGTTTATAGTAAATTAGTCCTTTCTGGTTTTTAGTATCTCCCAAAACTTTAGTTTTCTACAATTTCTCTTGCAATTTGGCATACGATTGATCTTGCATAAATAATTCATGAACCTATTCTTCTATCTCAAATTTCACACTACTTCCTACATGTGTCAAAATTTGGTGACAATTCATACTCAAAGCATTAGCAATTTTATTTTCCCTTCCGTTAATGTGTTTGATTTCCATGTAGAACTCACTAAGGAAAGCTAACCATCTAGCTTGTATAGAATTTAAGTCTAGTTGAGTAAACAAGTATTTCAAGCTTATGCGACCTATCATTAATATGAAATTCTTTCCCAACAGATAATGTATCAACATCTTCAATGCATGTATAATAGTAACTATTTCTAAATCATAGACATCATAATCATGTGCATGCTTCTTCAATTTTCTTGAATCATATGCTATTATTGAATTATCTTGCAGTAATACTCCTCCTAACCCTTCCACACATGCATCTGTACACACTACAAATTCCTTGTTTGGATCACCAATTTTTAATATGGGTGTAGTAGTTAATTTCAGTTTTAATTTCTCAAAACTACTTTGACACTTTGTTGTATATTCCAAATTTACTCTGTTTTTCTACAATGAAATAATAGGATAGGCTAATGCTGAAAATCCTTCAACAAACCTATGGTAGTATCCAGCAATACTAAAAAAGAATCGTATGTCTGGTACATCTGTGGGTACAAGCCAATTCATTATTGCTTGTATTTTCTCTAGGCCTACTGCTAATCCATCCTTTGAAATCACATGACCCAAATACTGAATTTTATCCTTGTAAACTTCATATTTGCTGAGTTTTGCATATAATTGATGTTCTCTAAGTGTTTGTAGGACTATTCTGAGATGTTCTCTGTGTTCTTCTTCATTTGAGGATTACACTAAAATGTCATCAATGAACACTAGTACAAACTTTTCTAAATACTTGTGTAGTACACTATTCATTAAACACATGAATGTAGCAGGTGCATTGGTAAGTCGAAAAGGTAGGACTACAAATTCATAGTGTCCATATCTAGTTCAAAATGTTGTTTTGTTGATTTCCTCATCTTTAATTCTTAGTTGATGATATCCTGTCCTTAAATCAATTTTTGAGAAGATATTAGCTCCTCTAACTTGGTCAAATAAATTATCTATCCTTGGCAGAGGATATCTATTTTTAATAGTTAACTTATTCAGCTCTCTGTAATCTATACACATTCTCAATGTGCCATCCTTCTTTTTAACAAACAACACTAGTGCTCCCCAAGGAGACACACTTAGTATGATGTACCCTCTGTCTAACAATTCTTGCAATTGCAGTTTCAGTTCTAGTAGTTCAGGAGTACTAATTATATAAGGTGTTCTAGAAATAGGTGTAGCTCCTAGTATGAGTTCAACTGAAAAATCAATTTCTCTTGTAGGAGGTAGATGGGTAATTTCCTCTGGAAAAAACTTTAAACTCTATGATCACTAGTAATTTTTCTACAGGTTCCTTTTTTGGTTGCTGTCCCAATTCTTCCACTTGTACAACATACAATTGACAGCCCTTTCTTGCTGTCCTTTTTAGCTGCAATGCAGAAATTTCTCTAATAGATATTGGTTTTGGTTTTCCTTTCACTATCATAGCTTTTCCTTCATCATCCATACAATGTATTGTTTTGTATAAGAAATTTACTATTTCTTTTTGTTTCTATAACCAATCCATTCCTACTAACAGATCATAGGATCCTAGAGAAAAAATATTCAAATAAATTTCAATTTCATATCCATTTAAATTTACAGTAGTTTTTTGAATTTTATGGGTCACTTTTCTTTTTGTTCCTATAGCTAATTGCACTAACCATGCTTGCTAAATTTTTTCTGATTTTAGCTTACAATTTTCCACTATCTATGGACTGACATAACTTAAATTTTCTCCTCGATATATTAAAACAGAAACATGTTATTTAGAAATCATACCTTCGATTTCTTTCATGGTTGATTAGTGTTCAACCAAGTGCAACACTGATTCTAGGAATGTTTTGAGCAATGCCATTTACTGTAGTTACCTCTCTTACTGCTCGAATGCTCTGATTTGTTCTATGTGGGAAGTCACGCGACAGGTGAGGTTATCCACAACCCAGGACTTTAGTGTTTCTTTCATTTTTACATCACTTTCCTTTTTGTTGTTTGTATCTATCTTCTTAGACCCAGTATGTGACTGTGCTGGTAGGTTTTCCCCACTCTTATTAAATTTATTCCTATGGTGTTTTTTCGCAAAATTTTTCAGATATGTAGGTTTTACTCTTTTTACATTTGAGTCACCCTTCCCCTTCTCTTTATTTTTCCAATTTTTTAGCTAATCATTTCTTCCTTTAAACTCTTGATAGCATAGTCTTGCTTTACAAATAGCTTCATCCATTGTTTTCGGATTATCAAATTCGATTCTTTATTTATAAATAGTAAGTAGGAAATTTAAAAATCGTTGTAATTTGGCCTTTTCTTCTCTAATGTAAAGCACATAGTGAAGCAAGTTAGTGAATTTGGTAATGAACTCATCAATTGTGAGTTGTCCCAATATCAGCTCATGAAATTCCTTAGCTTTATCATCATAATACCTCTCACTGAAATACATAGACTTTAATTTAGTTTGAAAGTCTTCCCAGGTAACAGTTTTTTCATCCAACACATGTACCATTTTTGTTTCTTCCCACCATAGGGTGGCTTTACCCTGCAATTGGTAAATTTCCAATATGTATTTCAGGTTAATTTTGTATTCATATACCTGGAAGTATTTAACCATGTTCAGAAGCCAAGCTTTCGCATCCTCCTCCTTTTCACCATCAAAAGTGGGATTTTTGATTTTCAGAATTCTCCTTGCACTTCCTTTTTCTTTCTGGAATGATGTGAAGATGATTCCCCACCCTTAGACCCTTCGTATTTGGTTTCAACTTCTTTCTTATTTCTTCCATGGTCTTCAATTTCATGACTAGACTATGAGGTTAATTCCTTTATCAACCTCTCTTGCTCTTCACTAGCTTGCAACAATCGTTCATTGCTAGTCCTTAGTTGAACTATTTCACATTGCATATCTCTTATCATGTCCAATAATTGAGAATTTTGATCTGGTGGGTTTCCTGCACCCCCTAGATCCATGTACAACTCTCCTTCTTCATTCATAATAGCAATTGTACAGTTTCTACACTTCAATCACTATACACAACGATTAATTAGTACATCAAATTCTGATTTTTGTTTTTCTTATTTTTCACATGAGCATATTTTTGGGTTTTTTGTGTGGGGACATATAGGCCCAGTGTTTTCAACATGGGCTCTGATGCCATTTGTAACAACTCTACTTAACCCAATATTGTTTTTCTATTTATAGCAATACTAATGCTTTTATTTCCTTGTCTATTTTTATCATATTAATAATACTTCTAAGACTTTTAATAAATAATTTATCTCAGTTCTTATTCTACTTGATAAATATTTATTTTATTTTCTACAACCACTACTAATAATTTCTCAGGGCATTACATTCCTATTATTCCCCCAAGGATTATCCTTAATTAACATTTCCCATATTAGTGTCAATGTTAAGGTATGCTATAATTTTCAATTTATAACAATCACTTTTTTCTTATAGTATAGTTTCATTTATATATTACTCTACATATATATATATATATGTAACTATAAATTCGCATACAATGTACATAAGGACACCTTTAACACACACACACACACAAATATATATATATATATATATATATATATATATATATATATAGAACATATATATATTTTCTATCCTCACTCTGTACATTGATCTAACTATTAGATTAATATCGAAACCATAACCATATTGATGCATATGAGCTTTAGGATCCTACGTTGTTCATTAATTTCACATATATCATGTTCCCTCACTTTATGTTAATTTATAATCCTATACATACCCACTTAATAGTTTAACATTCATATATAACATGAGTAAGGTTGTAACCATACGCTGACTTGTCCTATTCATATTTTCCTTAAGTTTAATTGTTTTAAACATCCCATGTATTATGATAACCCTATCTCTTTTAGGACTCGAAATATCTACGAAATCCTTGGTTTATTGGTTGGTGGTTGAATACATTTATTGGCATAATCGTTTCGATTAAATTTGGCATGCCACCTCTGCAACCTTATCGTTTTTTGTTTTAATTCTCATATTAATGGTTCTCGTACTTATAGTGATGGTCTTCACATGGGTTTCATTAAGATAGGCCAGTTGTATGGTAGATCACGCATGAGATCAACAGCTCAACTGACTTCGTCATTTCTCCCAATTCAACCTTCAAGGTTAGGGTTTTTCAATTGGAATTTGGTCACCATTTAGAGTTTTGCCCTTTCATTTTCGAAATTTAGTTTATCAGAGACACGCTCCATAATGGTTACTCTTTCTCTGGTTCATCGTGCATAAAAATCCTCAGATTTTAAGACATTCGTTTAACTCGTTTTACCTCTAACTGAGAAGGTACACCAGTAAGTCTCTACATTACCATAGTTTTTAGTTTTATGTCTTATTTTGTTTACCACATTGTTTTTAATAATTATCCGGGCCTGTGTTATTTCGATTTGCATTCAATATTTTTTTCTTTTGATTTTTGTTTAATATACTCACTGATTTTGTTAAATGTTGCAGGTTATACAATTCGAAACCCTTCTTATGAATCCAGCCTTCGGCAACAGACTAATTGTTCAACCTTCACTACAGGTATGGTATTTAATTCCAAAAAAATCTCTTTTTGGAGAGTTTGTTGTTCATCGAATGGATTTGTCCCACTTCGATGGGTTCTTCTCCTAAGAAGAATGATTTCTACCTTTTGCTTATGTATATACTTTGATATTGGAATTGTTAATATATTTTTCCCCACGTTTTTTATGAAATTTCTGAGTATTTGTGATAACTTAACCTATAATAATTACACCCAAATTCCGTTTATAATTTTTCCTTGAATGAAAAGTATTATTGTTTTTTTTGTAGAGATTTAATATGAATCCCCATCGTTTCCTCTAGATTCGATGGTTGGCAACAATTTTAACCTCGATTCTCATTTGGTCTGTAATTTAAGCTTTGCACGTATAATTTCTTAATGGATTCGTTCCATTTCTTCTCTTTTTAATACTGAGGTAAACGTACTCTAAATTGTTGATAGGAAATGGGTTTTTAGCTTACTATTGTACTCCACA
The DNA here is from genome assembly GCA_034641835.2 of Pinus albicaulis. Taxonomy (NCBI): domain Eukaryota; kingdom Viridiplantae; phylum Streptophyta; class Pinopsida; order Pinales; family Pinaceae; genus Pinus; species Pinus albicaulis. The sequence continues at coordinate 1,059,695,705 of CM076577.1, read as the reverse complement.
TATACTGAAGGTCAATACGATTTCCTCTATGCCATTGAAACCTTCGTAAAAATTCTATAGGTTTTCTTCAAATTGGTTTTTATTGGTATTTTTTATTCTCACAGTCTATTTCACTTTAGATTTACGAAAGTAATTCCTCAATTACATTCCTTATCAATTGGAAATTTAATTAAATAGCATTTTCCCCAATTTATTCTGGATGATACGCATCCTTTCCAATTCTCTAAGCATGTTATGCATCAACCTATAATTCATCTCTCCTCAGAGATTTGCCATTTTTTTTTTCCGTAGCTATGCATTTTAACCTTACTCAAATAATTTCTCTAACATTCAACAATTTCGATTTTAATTTCTCGCTACCAATAGTGAGGTTTACTTCCTTAATTTTCAATTAAATTGACAATTAAATTTGTATTCTCCATTATGGAAAATTAGTAAAGAGGTTTTGTAAGTACTCTTTTTGTTTCCTCTGCTAGTTATATATATATATATATATATATATATATATATATATCTTCCAACAAGTTTTACCTATTCAGGACAGAGACAGACTAATTGTCCATGAACTTTAAGTGGGTTTGCACATAGTTCATAACTTATTTACTCTGCTCATATGGTAAAATTCCGCGTCTATTCAGATTTAATAATTAATGTTTAATTTACATATTCTTAGTTTTCACTTACATCCTGACATGAAATTATCTCATTTGTCATTTCTCAGAAAGATTTATATATTTCATTCTCAAGAACAATCTCTTGCTCCAGATTTACTTATACAATATAATCATCCACCTCATGCCCTCTTTAATCTTAAACACATGTACTGTACATCTTTCAGTTTATAATTTCATTACTATTTCTTCTAATGAAATTTAATTAATTTCAAATTATGATATTTATTATATTTAATGTATTTTTCTAAAAGAATTATGGTACTCTTTTCTTCTACAGGAATTCCCTTCTGAGACTTTACTTAGGTACAATTTGCATTTAATTACTTATTCTATATAGTGTATCTTATAGATAATTTATTATAACTAATATCAGTGTAACAAAAATTTATGTGTTTACTTACAGGTAAACTCTATTCCCAGAATGTCCAATCTATTTCTTCACCTTATTACCAAAGGCTCTTATGACAAGTTTTTCCTACCTCCAGGTCGGTCGTTATAATGTAAAACTTTCATCCATCCGAGTTTAATGATATTTATTAATGTATATATACATTTTGTAACAAATTTTAGTAACAATTCAATTTCAGTAAATATGACTTTGATAGTGATAACCGATATTTACTTGGATATTATTATATTTTTATATGCACATGTAGAAGATGAATTTCACATGCTCTGAATACTTCTATAAATGGTTTATACTTCTTTTGCAATATACAAATTGTGTCCATATGTATGAGTCATTCAAAGTTTCTTTTTAATATCCACATTGCATCTATATATATGAATGTTTCCTTTCAAAGTACATAGTGCCTCTATATGTATAATGGTTTCATGGTTCTTTTTCAACACATGTTTTAAGTAGATATATGCATATTTCCTAATTTAGGAATTTGTACAGTTTGAATCTAAAGTAAGTTATTTGTACAAATTAGTACTTTCTGGATTTAATGAAATAAGTCTGTTCAACTGTATCCACATCTACTTCTTCATTGTTTACATAAATAACTATGTATATCTACTGTAAATTACTATGTTTTTCTTAACATCTTTAGAATATTATTTAATCCTAATGATGCATTTTATATCTATAATACAGTAGTTAATATAGACCTAACAACAAATTTAAAACCTTGTAATTGGGTTTAAATATTTTGTTTGTTGGCAAACTAATGGTGCTAGTCTGTGTAACTATACAGAGAATTTAACTATACCTACTATAGTTATTTTCATGTTAAACACATATGACACTTTATTACCAAAGAATAAAATAACTTATCCCACAACTTTATAATTCAAGATAGATAGTTTTCAATTTAAACTCATAAGTAAAGCACATTAAATATTACTCAATCATAATCATAATAACATAATTATAAGACATAGTTTAATACTGTGCATACCAATTCTGGTAAAGACTATTTTCTAGCCCACCTTGAGCTTTCATCCACAGCTCCTCCTGAGCAGAGAACAATTCCTCCATAAATGTAGACAACCTCGTCTACCTAGGAATGGCTTATTTAAGATTTCTCTCCCTCAGCATGTTTCCATAACTGCATCCAGTTAAATTAGGATGTTGTTTTCCTTTATCCTAGGCTTTAATTTTGTTTTTACCACAAAAACTCTTTAAAACTATCTTTTTCCTCTTTCTAGTTTTATTTCACCTCTTCTCATTAACATTCCACTTTATTGAGGTATCCATTACATTCTTATCTCAATCTAATATATTTATTTTATTTTGTTTTCTCCAAGGATTTGTGGATATTTTGGGAAAGTCTTTGGATTTAATTCCATCCTCATGGACTTGAAATCCTGGTCTCCAATTTACTCTTACCTTTGCACAAATAAATAAATTCCACATTTATTAATTTTTTAAAAAATAATATGTCCACATATATTTTTCCTTTAGGTCCACTTAACCTTTAGGATTTTCATATGTCTAATTAAAAGCAGTAAAATATGGATATTACAACGAACTCCATGCACATATTAGAATTACATCTTTCCATGACTACGTAACAATGCTTATTTGTGTGAGTTGTAACCACATCTCCATAGATTTTGTAACCATAATCATGCACCTACATACACATCTCTATGTTGGAGGGTTGTTCGCATGTGACATAGTTGCATCCGGAAGTTAGCTCTTTCCGGTCCCATCACTGGCGATCATCGTGGTGCATCAATCCCGATGGTAAGGAAAATTATAGCCGCGTGGCAAGTGACAATTACCTTTGACGGCATCATGCTCACTGATTGTGCAATTGGCGATCCATGCAGTCTCATGGCACCAATATATCGGAGGTGAGTTTGGCATGGAACCTGTGCTTCGATAGTCAATCTCGTGGCAGGATTACTCACCCTCTTCGCATTGTCGATTACTGAGTTGTTCCAATGTCTCATGGTGACTGTCACATGGGTCATCTCAACATTCAACTCCAACCCTCAGGTGCTTCGAAGATGGACTGTGCCAACTCCGCACCTGTGGCCCCAAGTGTCATACATTCGGTGGTCTCGACTTGTGTTGCATGTATTAACTTTGCGCTGAGGGCCTCTCCCACATGGGTTCCAACTCGTCTCCACACCATTCTCCCACAAGACTCGGCTCCATGTTATATCTACCCATAATGATTTTTAATATATATTTTTGAAGCCATATTTTATTTTGCGCCCATACAACTTTGACATTTTTGGATGCCACCTCCACGATATACAATGTGACCAACCACCATAACAAGTTTTACAACCTTAATGATAGATGGCTCCGCCATGCAGCATATTGTATTACAACATTTGTCCTAGGTCTTTTAAACCTTCCTCATTTTATATGCACCATAGTTAATCAATAAAATTGTACTCCAATATTATCATTGTATATTGGTTTTCGACTGAATGCATAGGTTATATTTTTGTATGTGCCCATGTGAATATTTGTACCAAATTCTTTTGACTAAAAAGCATAGGTTTATTATTATTTTGCACTAAAATATTAATGCACTATAATCGTACCTTGTCATGTTATTTGAACCCATGTGTGCACCCTTTTGGATGTCTTTGCACTGCAGGTTTTTGAGTGGGCTTGGATGCGCCCACATAGATATTCTCATTGAAGGTGACATGTCGAGCTAGGGCTTTGTCACATGATGAAATACATTGCATACCTTGATTGCGATAAAAACTTCAACGGATGTTTTCTCCTTCGTCCAGAGTCCAAATCCGAATCCGGAGATACCATCAGAATCAGCGCGTCGAACCCTTCGACCTGGTGCTATTTTTGCAATTAATTTGGGACAATAAAACTCTTCACAAGTCAATAATAGATTTTCCACCTAGTACCATCTTGGTCGTCAACATATAGCAATATTCTGACTTTACTTAGAAGATTTATTCTGGGTCAAGCAGTGTTCATTTTCTTGATGTATCTTGAAATTTTTACTTAATTCAGAAGATCATTGAGACAGAAAAATTGCATGCATATGTCATGAATATTGTAAGACTATTATATGAATTTCTTCGGTGTATGTTGTTTTCATATGTACTAAGGAAATCGAACTATTTTTATTTCTTTGGTACTTATCTTGTTAAAGGTTTGTTGTATTTTCTTTGACAACCATTGCTGCCTTGTGAACTATTTCATTGGTTGATCAACGCTTCATTCTTATGTATGTTCTCATGTGCATTTTATAGATTATTACTATTACCTATATTTATAGGGCCCACTTTTCTCTCCCCTTTCGGTAGAAGGGCCTTGATACTTTCTGCAGCTAAAAATTTTACAAGGCACACTCAATTTCTAATCCAAAGATACCTATGTATTACTCTCTTGTGCCAAACTATGTAGCCAAGGAAAATCTGCAAAAATACATGGCAGACAAGTTGACAATATGGATGGGGCTTCTATTCCAAATGGTGTGAGGTCTAATTGGGACTTCACATATGGGAGACCCCTTGGCTTAAAGATTTCCGGCACCATAGACAATAGCTCTAGAAGGAGGGAAGATGCCAAGTTGAGCATGTTACATCTATTTTGAATCTTTTATAATAATGGCTCATCCTCAAATCCTACTCCCAGGGTGTATTTCTAACCTTTCCACTGGTGAGATTTCAATCCTCAATGAATCTCTTCATGACTTGTCTCAATTCATGTTTTATGGTGAGGGCGATACATTTCTTACCGAGCATACATTAATTTTTTGTAAGTCCTATGAATATGTGGCTTGTAATTTTTATGCCTCACCCTTGAAGGTTGATTTAGCCGATGGTGTCACACTCTACCACCTCCTTCCATTAATTATCTTAATCATCTTGTCGAGGAGCTTGATTTAGCATTTGACAGGTATGATTACCTATATGTTTATAAAAAAATCAATCAAGTTAGAATGGAGCCTCATGAATTAGTTGAGGATTTCCGTAATTGATTTCTTCACATTTTCTATAAATTTCATGAAGAAGATATGGATTGGGATTGTCTGAAATAAATTTTTTAGCATTTGGTTCATATATATTTGCACGAAGAATCCAAACCACCTGATGTTTCATCTTCACCAACTCTTGTAAATCATGTGACACCTCTAATTTCAGAGGAAGAACCTGTTATCCCTTTTGTTTTTTTTCCTCCTCCTTTTCCAATTATAATGAGTGTGCCTCCTTGTGGTGATAATAAAGTTGGGAAATTTGCACATCAAATTGAAAATCCATCTTCTCATATTCCTTCCACACTTCATGACTCATATCGCATAGATGAAATCTTAGAGTGGTTCTTGGAGCCTGCGGTGAAGGCTAATATTTGCTTTCCTCAATATGGTATTAACACTCTTAACTTTATTCCTGAATTTGAGTTGGATTTTTTTTTTCCTCTATAATCTACATGCCATCAATATTTGTATCGTGATCCACTTGATCAATCTGCCACACAAAATAATTCTTCACTCTCTCTTCATTTTCAAGTTGTTGGCACAAATCACGATCTCATACAAGGAAGTCACATTGTACAAGTAGAGGAGCAGAGAAGTGAAGATTATTTCAATCTATCTTCTCTTTTTCAAAGTCCTCCATGTGAAGATGGTCTCTCCTCATTCTTGGATGATATTGAATCTATTATTCACATTAATGAAGTAAATGAAATCAGTTTTTTTAGACTCGTAGTCTTGGGTAACAATCTTTCTGATGGTGATAATTCTATTGATGTAACCCATGACGAATTACCAAGTGCATCAATTGATATTTTGGTTTCTCATGAAGATTTAAATTTGGAAGATTTGGATTTAAGATAAGATCCAGTAAAAGAATATGTTATTTTCAAAAATTCTTGCTCATCTCACTATCCCTTGCACTCTACTGTTTTTGATGTATCTACACACGATGAAGATATTCCACGCTCTTCAATATTTTCATCGGATGATTTCACTTGTCAATTGACACAAGCTAGTGAGTGTTCATGATCAAAGAGAAAATAATCATATCATTGAGAATCATTTCCATCTTGTATCATCTCTTGTTCTTTCATGAAAACAACTATTTAAATCATCTTTCTCATGAGATTTATCCGATTCATACATCTCTAGATTTGTGATCAAAATATTTTTTTGAATTAAGTAATTTGGTTGCCGAAGTTGTAAAATATGATCAAATCAGTGAAAGAGATGGCTTCCATTCAATTAATTGTTGTCCCATGGAAATAAATGAATGAATCTATCCTCACACCATGCATGATCTCGTTCAATCTTTGAAATGTCATTTTAAATCCTTCAATGTTCCGGGAATTTCCAAGGATTCGAGGCATTTCAACTTTCTTTGATGGTTATGTTAGGACCTCGTATCTCTGGTAAGATCCCAAAAATAAGTTGGGTCTAGTTTTCTTCACAAAACTTATATTTCTACATGGTTTCACTCAATATAAATTCTTTGTTGAAATATATTTGGCATTGTGGATATGATCTTTCAAAATTTGAATATCCAATTTCTGATCGGATTTAAGTTTCTATTTCAGATGATTCATTTTCATGCAAATCTCATGTATCAAACTTGGGTTTGGAATGTGGATCTATAATATAATAATGGAACTATGAAGTTGATTATTAAAAATATTATCTTTGGCCAAAGGAGTCATATTTGTCACACTCTTTTGAAAATAATTAACTCCTAATCCCTTTTCTGAATATTCTAGTGCTAAATTTTTTCTTCATTGCACCTGAAATGCTCTTGAGCATCAGTGAATGCATGGATTATTTGAAAAATAAATTTTTTCTTCACTTGTTTTACCGTGAATAGTTTCATGTGTTTGTTATACTAACACTTCTTTTTACTTCTTTCGATGATTACGACGTTAGTGCAGTCTGTAACCAGTTACAAGGAAATGGTTTTCTACACTCATCACATGAGGATGATGATTCTATTATGCAGATAATTTGTGTAATTTTTAAAATTTAACTTTGGTAATTTCAAACTTGGATTCCGATTCTTTAATCAACCCATCTGACCATGATTTTTTTTCTAATGAATTTTGTTCATATTACTATTTTCCCATCAACACATCCAATGACACTCGTTTTACATCATTTGATTTTTATGTCTTAACATCTCACTTTCCAGGTACTTGTCAAGCGGTTGAGACACTTCTACACTCGTGGATGGTTATGTCAAGTCCTCACTATCTTGACATGCCTATTCAATATGTGCATATCTATTTCTCCTCACAAGATTCTCATCGTAATCCCATGCCTCTAATTGAAAATTCATCTTTTCAAATATTTTGGGGTTTTCAAGAGGATTATCATGAATTTTACGATCCAATCATTGAATTGTTGGAACAATCCATGGAAAATTTTAGGGGCTAATATTCGCAGGTGGGTTAATTTTCCATGCTTTTTCCCAAAAAAATATTCGCCGATTCCCATTTTTTTTAAAATTGATTCACCCAAATTTTACAGTATATAAATATTTTACCCTAAAATTGCCAAAAATTTCTATATACTAATATAAAATGATTACGAAACTAAATTCTTTTACAAAAATAACATCAAAAATTTTACAATACACATATTGGGGACTACAAAGATTTGCCAAGTTTTTAAACTTTAAGATAAACGCCTATCCTTAAAATTTTCCCTAGAACAATCTTACCTAGAAAGTTTCGTTGGAGATAAAAAGTTTCGATATTTCCTCGCACTTGATAAGGATTTAATTGTATATGGAGACAGATTTGTGGAATATTTTGAGGTTTGTTAAATATTGGTTCTCATCAAAAAGGTAAGTATATAAACTGGTTAGAAGTGGTGGTTATGGCCTATATTTTTGCTCGTAGACAATACATTCAAATTTTTGTGCAAGCTATTCAAGCTTTTATCCTATCTGTTGCACATTATTTTATATTTTTTTTAATCAATCGTATCTTTCTGATTGAAGGTCAAGAAAAATTATGGTGGTTAAATTGGAAATTCCATTATACATGATCGCGGCATTCAAGCTAACTAGGTTAGGAGTAGGTCTACTTGCATTTAAGTTTACCTAATCATTCATCGTGCATTCATTTCCTATGGTTTATATTGTGCTTTCTGGTTTTGGTTTCAAATCATGTGTTGGTTTAGCCACTTTATATCTTGTATTATGGTTTTTTTTCCTTTTTGTGTGTTGTATTTCCTTTCATTTTGCGATACCTTTCATGAATATTCTCTCTTGGCTCAAAAGAGAATGTGGAAAAATAGAAAAGGAATTTGTGACACTGCAAAACTTGGCTAACTCTCTTTTCTTCTTCCTTGTCTTGGTTACGTATTTTTGTCGATGATTTTCTAATGGAAAATGTGATCCTTGCATTAAGAAATCCTTGTCTTGAACTATGATCTCCATGTCTATTCTAGAAACCTCATACCTACACTCAGGTTTTAATGTTTCAACATTTCAGGCTTATCCAATTAAGTAGAGAAGGACAAGAGGAAATTTTAAACAAGAAAACCAATATCATAGGTCTTATATATATTATTATTTTAATGGACCACCTCTCCTTCCCTCAATAAGTCAAGATCCCTCTTTTGCTAATGAAAAAATAAGTTTTGATGCACAATACTATATAAAATAAATAAATGAAGGTGAAAGAAGAGAAAGGATTCCTGTGCAGAGAGGTAAATCAAGTAACTCCATCGGCATACTTTCTTGGCATGGGGGAAATGGAGCAATGTTTGTGTCCTTGAAGTGACTCCATCGGGGTACTATTTAGGCCTGCTGGCAGTGGAGCAACATAAGAGATGAAAAACTATACTCTAAAATTATAAACCTCGCGAGCTTCATTACCCTATCCCGATTTTAAACATTGTGTGATTCTTGATATTATGTTTGTGCTTAACTGAGAAAAGGAATGAAGGGGACTATGTTTATGCATGAGGTAAGTGGGGAAGCCATGGTAATCTCAATGATGAATCAATACTTCTTGAAGAACTAGACAAAAAGGTTACTCCTTTGGGTTTTCTATGGGCATAATGAACCCTAATGGAAAGTAACCATAATAACTTGATTAATGAAAAGTTTTATTCAATAATTCATATAATTATCTAAATTATTCCTAAAAAATATACTAAAGGCTTCCACATTACTCTCTTCCATGAACAACATTTCCTAGTAGTGTCCCCTTAGCTCTACTCTTGCATGCTAGGAAAACAACATAGTAATTCTTCTTTAGTTTCACCTCCTTAACCCTTTAGAAATGTCCTGCTAATTTTTATAGGTTCAAGTCCAATATTTATCTCCCATTTTCCTATATTTTAAAGTGACCTTCCTTAATATCTCACAATCCTCTTTCACAGGTTCCACCTATGACATTTATCTCCTGTCATGGAAATATTTAGTGGTATGTCCTTGCAAACAACTTCACTCACTACAAAAATAAGAGGACCTTTTTCTTTTTGTTCCCATCCCTTATTGGGAATAATTGATTCTAATTTTTCTCTTGGTACTTAGGAGTCTAATCTCATATGATAGCCTTTAATATATTTTTTAAGAATAATAATAAGGAATGAAACAATTTTCTACTTTGTTAATAAAAAAAAAATATTTACATTCTCACATCACATTACTTGTCCCACTTTGAATTTTCAGCCCAATACTATAGTAAAATCCATACAATAAATTTACGAGATGGTATAAAAAAACATTATTCTAAATTTAGAAAAATATGAGTAATAGATGTATTATGTATAATATATGTACTAAGTGGTTTCAATAATAGTGAAGAACAAAAGGTATTTTGGGTGATAAATGAGTTATTGTTACATTTTCAATAAGAATATTAAATTTAAAATATTATATATATATATATATATATATATTATCTAAATAAAACTAATTCTATTGAGATATCATATGGTACAAAAAGAGATTACAATCCAGAGAGACAAGAAACGGGCTAACCGGAAATGATAAAATATCAACCTCGGTCCCGAAGAGTCAACATAGAACAAAAAAAGGAACATAGATGTTAGATTGAGAAACAAAAGAAGAGAGAAATAGGGTTCTACCCAGATTGGGCAGAATCCTCCATGCAGAGTTTTTTCCCTTTCTTTTTGCTGACTTTGACCCAACCCGAATGGTGAGGCTGGGCTAGAACCACTTGTAGAGTATTTTTGACTGAAGGAGGTGTCTCCTTATCTGTGTCGGAAGAGGAGGATTCATGGTTACGTTTCTGAGTGGCCATAGTGACAGGAGGACCCAGTGGGACTTCAAAGGAAGGGTTCTTCGTCTGCTTTTCCTGCTCCATTTCTGCCACGTTATCCTCCTCCTTTGAGCTAGAGGATTCATCGTCATCTATGGGAGACGAATAACTATGTATCCATATTTTGGGTTTAGATTTGGGGAGGTTTTGCTTATTTTTTTCCAGGAACGCTGGGCAGGAGTTCTGAAGGCACCCTATCTGGTAACAATGACGACATCTGAAGGTAGTGTTCTCATAACCTAGAGTCTATGTCCGCAGGAAATCACCAATTTTGAGATTGATTTGTTCTAGAAGCCCTTTACTAATGTCTACTTCCACACATATTCTGCCATGTGTGTAGAGCCCCTGGAACTCCCGATAGGGATCTGTAGTCAGATAGAAGCCCAGGGTGTTTCCAATACCTTGAAAGATGGAAGGGTGCCATAAGTGAGCCGATAAGTTGGGATGTCTAACCGACACTGGAATCTTGGTGATGATGGTTGTGGAGGGATCAAAATCTGGGAACTAGGGTGTAAGGAATAACCCTGCACATCCCCAAAACCACGGTCCTTCATTTACAGCCTTTTGGTAGTCCTTGCCATGATCAAATACTACAATAAAGAAGCCCTTTGAGCAGAAGATGACAGTGCAATTGTGGGTCTAGTTGGCGTAGATCCAGTCATAGAGATGCTTTGCTTGAGGCCATAGTCCATTGAATTTGCAGATAATGGCAGTTTCTGCGTATTTTTGAAGTTGTTCTGCCAGCTCCAGATGGGAGATCTCTATGGATGGGACCTCCTGCAACTTATAAACCAAAAAGGGCTTGGGGGCTGTAGGGGTTTGAGCTTTTTTCTTGGGCTATGCATGTACAACATCCTTATAGGAGAAAGCTGGTGCAGATGAGGAGTTCCCAATGGCTCCTCCTCTCAAACGAAGGGTTAAAACTAATGTATAATCTCTCTCAATGTTATAGAAGGAAAGGGGAAGGGAGACATCAAGTTGTTTACCTCCATGAATAAGTCTTTGAAGAGCTCAGGGTATCTGTAATCTGTGCTCCAAGGCGAGCGGGATTTTCTGGACTATATCGGTTGAGCAGACCCATAGCAACAAAGATCTACCCGTGAGGAGTGAGATCTGAATTTGGAAGGCAGGAGAGGGCTTATCAAGGGGACCCGGGCTACGAAGATGCGTTACAGAGCCCAGAGGAACGGGCCTTGTCCATTCTCTGCCTACCATCGCCTTTTCTATTTTTGGGCCATAGTTATGTGCATGAGGGTTGATTGGATGTTTTTGATCCAAGGAATCGTGCCAGATCTAGACATGGTTCTGAAATTTCAAGGGGTCGGGGACCATCTCTGCTCCATTTTCTAGGTGGCTGGGGTTTTTCCAGCGAGGTGAGGTCTGAGCCGCTTTATCTTCAATAAAAACACCTCTCGCATGGCTCCTGAAATGTCCATGCAGATCCAATTTCGATTGAAGGCTGCTTGCAAGAGAGATTGCAGGAGCAATCGATGGCGATGGCAGGATTGGAGTCCTCTAATCGTCGGGCTCTGCAGATCCTAGGGCAGACTCGACAGCGGTGGCAGAAGGGAGTGCCATAGTAGAGGCTCTAGGGTTTTTCCACCAATAAATTCGAGTGGGATTCAAGATCTTGCTCACTTAATCCTATTATTTATTATATTTTTAAAATGAAGAAGAAAAATAAAAAATGGAATAAAATGTTTTATTGATATAACATCTTTAATTTTAACTTTAGATATAAGATTATAATATTATATATATGGTTTAATTTATTTTTATTAAGCATTTAAATGTCATCCTACTCATTTTGTGGGGAGATTTCTTATACATTACAATTTTAATGATTTTTTTATATATGGTAGTATGTGCATTATGAAGGTGGGTGTGGAGGGTTTTCATAGAAGGTTGAAATTCCAAAACATTACTTGCTCAATTAATGTATGGAGATTTGAAAGCGTTCTATGTTTTTTTTATATGAGTTATGATGCCTTGGAAAAATGAGGTAGACATGTAGAATCGAAGGGTGAATTATCTCTTAGAAATCGGAGTAGGCTTAAAATAAGATTAGGAATAACTAAAGCACTACGTGCACAAGGGCACACTAAAATAGATGGACCAGTTAGACTTGGTATGACTTGGATATACCTAGGATGAGTTTAAATGACTTGGTATACAATTGGAAAATAAGTCATGGAATTGAAGCAAGAGAATGAATGAAACTTGGGCCCACCTTAGAATGAAGTAGCGTGCAAGTCTATAAAAGGTGTCATATAAAACGTAGGAAGCCTCAATATGTTAAGCCATTTAATCAAGAAGAAAAATTCAATCAAGGAGTGTAAGGATCTTTGTAGTGGTGTTAAGATCTGGGTTGTGCATAGTATAACAAATTGGATTGGCTAAGTGACAAGAAGAATAAAACATGACCTATAAGAGTTATGCATTTGGATCTACAAGTGATTGATTGTTAGTAACTGTAGGCACTTGTGCCTAGTGTAATTGTAGTCTATAATGACCTACAAGCACTTCACCATGCTCATTTATTGTATATTGTAACATTCTACCTATAAAAAAATTTAAGGCATTCACTTTGGGCGTTTCCTCTACTTGTATATCATGGTTGTTTTACTTGGATGACTCTGAAGTTCCTTGTGTTTCTTTGTGGTGGATATGTTATAATATTAGCTAAGTACTATTGATATGTTTTGACACTATGGTGGATGATACATGCCTATTTTTGGATGAGCTAGATTCTATTAGACATAGTTGTTATAACTTAAAGTGAAGTTATGGCTAGACTTTAAGTGAAGTGGAATAGTTTTGTTATAGTAGGCACAAGTTACTTAAGCTGTTATGATTGAGACAAGGAATTTCTTTTCAATTAGAGATAACTAAAGGAAAAAATTGTGAAAGAATTTAAGGTCCATGATAGGTGGTATCAGATATGAACTTCTTCGAGAAGTTGGTTTTAGAACTTTGTTCAATGCTCTTTACCATGTTTTAGACTGAATTAGTAAGTTAGGTGGGTGATTTGATTGACTCAAAATAGCTTTGTTATCATCCTTTGGGCATGACGTTTCCTCGAAATCTTGGGTGCCCATGGAGGAAACATATAGAAGTATAGGTGTTGGAGTGACCCTTGCATCGATAATTGTGTAGAATAATGCTAGCATGTGCTAGGGATTGGATGAAGGTGAAAGATAACATTGATAACTTTGAAATATTTTTATGGGTTCCAATCAATCAAAGATTTACTTAGTAAGGTGTTCCATCAAGCCTTAGAATTAATTTCATCCAACTAAAAATTCACAAAATTTTCATAGAGGACATGTAAAGATCTTTTCACCTTAAAAGTGATAACAAACTAATAATTGCAGTCCTCTTAAAAGGGGAAACCTCCTTTTACAATGACTACAATGTATAAGAAAAAAAAAATATGGTCCTAAGAATAGGTCTCTTTAGTGTATATATAGGACACAAAGGGTAGACTTATAACAAATGTTGCCATGAGAGGTTCTAGCCTACTTAACAATATAACAATAGAATTGTAATCACTCAATATGTAGGGCCTAATAAAGGGTGTATTGGTTAACATGGGGATTAAATGCTCGTTCCCTTCAAAGACATGTTTTCCTCAACACTTGACTATGTGTGGGTGTTTCTACATGACTAACTTATCTTCGGATGTCACTTTTGACACTAGTAGGTTCTATTTGATGAGGTACATAGTAATTGTTTGATTTCTTAATTGATTAGTCCTTATTTTTAAAATTATTTTTGCTTCTAGTATTATTTTCCCTTCTTCATTTACCTTTGGAAGAATAGTTTGGATTGAGATATTTTCACCGATTACCTTGTTGTACCCAAAGTGACTCATGTCATGTCTTTTTTGAATAGATTTTCTTATTTCACTGATAGAGGGACATAATTTTTAACTATCAAGTAGTCATATTGTATGAGATCAAACATATGGGAGGGAGTGAGGAGCCTGAAAAAAAGTGAAGGCCGCAAACAATAACTCCAAGCATGGTTCTAGTCAAACTACAAATACTTCATGAATTTAAGAGCTTAATTGTTTTCAATGCATAGAAATTCATAATAACATCCAATAAAGTTTGTTTTAGTGTATGCGCATCATACTATGATTTGGCTCTTAAATGTAAACAAGATTGAGAGGGAAAATGAATAATGCATTATACACTTGAAACCATACTAATCTCAAATGCTTTGAGCTCACATTAATTGTGTGATTTTAAAATTTTATTGTTGTCCATATTTTGAATGAAAACCACACAAATATTTGGTCATCTACTTTGTTACAAAGAATATATGGCAAAAAATATTAATATACATCCATCCAAATTTATGATTAAAATAATTTTAAAAAAAATGTAAATTGGATGACACTCAAAAGAAACAAATATCATTTGAGATAATGCTTTGCGTCTACACTAAACTTTTGTTTGATTGGCATACATGTCGGGTCACCATTATAATATGAGTGGACCATTATCTAGATGTTTTAGAAAATGTTTCATATGCAATTGTAAATGAAGCTTTAGATGTTCATCATTGTTATATGAAAGATGGCGGAGGGTTTAAGATAAGAAGCTCCTTCCATGGTCATTATAATTTTGAGCTAGACACTTGAAATTCCTACGATAAAGCCTTGAATTCGTAACTCGGGGACTTCAATGAAATGTATTTCAAGGTCCCATGAGGGCATATGAGAGTGTTATGGGCATGGAGTAGAGATGATCGTGTCAAAGCCATGGAAGATTCGACTGAACGAAGAATAAAAGGTACTAATAAGATCAAAAGGCATTGAACTCGTGTTCAAACTTAAAGGTTTGACAACAACAAAAAAATTGATAAGTGTGGCTCCAGAACACAATCGGTGGCTGCAACTCAATTTTTATTAATGTGTGGGTCTCTTATCATTTTTGTGTGGTGAGATTGAAATTTTTTCTGAATTGTATCACTTTTTTATTTTTATGGCTATAAAAATTTGGTTATTTTTTAAAGCCATAAAATTATAAAGAGCATTAACTTCTCACAAACTATAAAATTCAACAAAATATTATGATGTTAGATCAATATATTAAGGTTATTTTATTTTGTCACCATTACCTAATATGTTCATTGGAAACATATCCAATATCTATGACAAACATTTTGCTAGAACTTTTAATCCATGCCTCGCAAAGGAACTTCACACTGCTAGGTGGGGAAGAGTCTAGGGATGGATGGATCAATTTTCTAGGATATGGTGTTGTGAATAATGTGAAATGGTTGGATAGTATGGAAACGTTGTAGCATCTGCGTTTTTTGGACTTGGTCACTACGGTTACAAAATTTTCTTTGTACATCATGTTTCTAAAACTAAACAACAATTTCATAGTTGTTATAGAATTTTA
Source organism: Pinus albicaulis (assembly GCA_034641835.2). Taxonomy (NCBI): domain Eukaryota; kingdom Viridiplantae; phylum Streptophyta; class Pinopsida; order Pinales; family Pinaceae; genus Pinus; species Pinus albicaulis. The sequence goes on along the minus strand of CM076577.1, from coordinate 1,059,679,917 downwards.
TTTGTAGTGGGGCATCATCATTTGGACTCTACACACCTTTGCCTCATGTAGGAAGGAAAAAAATAAAAAACTACGTGATTATCCCAAAGAGTTACTTCACTATGTTTTTTTTCCTTTACTAGTGATTTATATGACATCTAGTGCAAAAAAATTACTTGCAAAGAATAATAAAGCATTGGCACAACTTTCCTTTGTACATCATTTTTCTACCACTAAACAACAATTTGATAATTGTTATAGCACTTACCTAGACTTGTACTTGTAGTGGGGCATCATCCCTTGGAATCGAGGCACCTTTGCCTCATGTTGAGAGGAAGGGAATTAACAAAAATCTATTTGGTTGTCCCAAAGGGTCACTTCTCTATGTTTTTGTTGTTTTAAGTGTGATTTGTATGGCATCTAGTGCAAAAAAATTGCTTGCAAAGAATAATCAAACATTGGAACAACTAAAGGATAAGATGGATGTTATGAACCATAATATAGAAGTTTCTCTAATTATTTCATTATGTCTCGATTAATATATATTTATATTATTTACACTATAAAATAATATCACATGTGAGCTTGTTGTTATATGACTGAGTTGTGGTAGATTTAGTCTTGTGTTAAATGATTGACCATTTATTCTTTTGAGAACACACCATGTTGTTAGTCATATTAAATTTGGTTGTTCATTATATTACCTTTAACTTCTCTCTAGGGATTAAATCCATGAAACACGTATTTAAATATAAACTTAAAACTTATTATATTAATTAAAGTTTTATAAAAAAAATGGGTTAAAAGCTAAGTAGATATGATGTACAATTGAAATTGAAGCCCGTGATTTATTATCAATTTAAAATTGATTAGGGGTTATGTCTAGATACACATGTCCGTTTCCACTATATATTTCTATTCTAACCATGTATGTTTTAGCTTGATTACTTAATTAATTAGTCACGGTATTTAATTTATCTTTAGAAGATTTACTCTTTTTTTGAAAGTTTTTTATTTGTACTCATCAATACAAATACAAATATATCCTCCTTCCACTAGGGGAGAAAAAACTACCAATCTAATGTCAAATCTCCCCAAATCTCCAAAATTGAGCTAAAAGAAAAAAACATGAAGACCATAGAGAGTTTGTGGGGGAAACCAGTAGCCAAATTCAAGCCATACCAAAGTTCAATCATTGTCCAACAATGAGTTGAGAGAACAAAACATGGTAACCACATAGTGTCTGTGTCATGCTACGGGAAACTAATAGCCAAATTCCAACCATAACTACCATTATCAAAATTAAGCTAAAAGAGTCACATATGAAAGGCATGTAGCCCCAATATAGGGGAAATTAGTGGTCAAATTCGAACCATACCAAATTTCAATCATTGTCCAACAATGATTTGAGAGAACAAAACCTAATAACCATATAGTTGCCAAATTTAGACCACAACTCAAAAAATAAGACAATCTTGAAATTAACTTGTAATTGACATGAACTTATAGTCAATGTCCTTATTTAACTAACTTGCATGTAAACTTAGGGACCACTTGAGATTTAAGAGAACAAATAAATGTTTAGATTGATTGGTTGCCCAACCTGTATGTTGCTTTAGTTTATATACAATAGTATATATATATTTATAAAATGAAGAGATAAACCTTTGAATTATTAAATTTTGCTTGTAATTTGTAAAATAAAAATTAAAATAATTTTATATTTTTATTTTTTAATTCAAATTTAAAATAAATTTATAAATATAATTAATATCTTTATATGAGTGTAATGATTAAAGATATATAATAGTCCTAAAAGATCATAAATGCACTTACAAAATACTGTTTAACAGAATAAAATTTAATAAGAGAAAAATAGATTCACGATATGCCATCTTCTAATTTGGGATCTCGTAATTCTACTTTATGTCAATTGCGAGATATGATAACAGGTTCTCCCACGAAACCTGTGAACATTGCCATGTGTTTGCGACTGCTATTAAACAAATCCATGAGCAATCGAGACACTACGAGAACAAGTTAGAATGACAGAGGTAAACACCGGAAATAAATACAAACACTCTGTTTTTGCTTCACTCAGAAAACCATGGAAAATATTAAGTCATATTCATGAAATCAAATAAATAATAAATTTCGGAATAAGTAGCAATGTAATAAGACTATCAAATAACAATAAATTTCGAAATAACTAGCAAAGTAATAAGAATGATGTTAATGAAAATTTACAGGTAATAAGGATGATGTTAATGAAAATTTATAACAAAACAATTTACAGAAATATTAAGAAACTTTTTAATAGAAATTTATAATAAAACAATTTATAGATAAAATAAAATTCTCTAGTCTATGTCTATTATAAAAAGATATATATTTATTAAATAATATTTTTTTTAAAATATACTTATTAATTACAGTAAAAATAAATTATATTAAAATAATTTTAAATATAATATTATTTTTTTAAATTTTAATTATTTATAAATTAATATTAAATAGATTAGTTAATAGAGTCCTATTTCTATAATAGTGTATTATAATAATTTTTGTTTATATGAGTGTATTTATATTTATTTCTATAATAGTGTATTATAATAGTCTTTGTTTATATGGGTGTATTTATATTTATTTGTTTGAATATTCAATAATAGTTATCTTAAATAAGTATTATTTTTTTAATTTTTAAAAATTATGTTTAAAATAAAATAATTTTGTAGTTTTATATAAGTTTTTATAAAGTTGGATGTGATCTCTTACCTAGTTTTGATGATGAACTATATTGGTTAGTATCAAAAAAATGTTATATTGCATGTGATTATTACCAAAAGAATTCAAAATATTTAGGATGGATGACAAAGAGCCAAATTTCTAAAAATATATTGTCATAAAAACAAACCATTTTTATAAATATATTTTTATTTTTGGTTTATTAAATTATATTATAAATTGAATTATGAAGATAATTTCAATAAAAAAAATAATTTTAAAATTAATATTGAAAATAAAATAATTATAAAATTTCAATTTGAAAAAAATAAATTTAAATTATATTTTGATTTTTTTTTTTATAAAATTAGATTATTATTTTAATGCATGTTCTGTAAATTTGTATTATATTGTTTTATAAAGTTATATTATGACATTAATGCATATGGTGTGAAATTGTATTATATTGTTTAAAATAATTTTAAATTTATATCACTATATGGATTAATGGTTAGTAAATGTCCATAAATCTTGAAAAACATGTTTCATCATACATTTTACATTTTTTAAGATTAATTTTTCTTTAATTAACTAAATTATAATTTTATTTTAAATTATTGTTATTACATTCTTGTTTATATGGGAATAAGACTTCTAGAATTTTAATTTTATCATCAATAATTATCAAATAATTGGTAAGGATTTAATCTTCTTGACAATGGCAATAAATTGATGTGGTCCACCTAATAATTATTAATAATCTAATTAAATTTCTAGAAATCCCATTTGAGAATTGTCACACCTATACTTAGAAATAAAATAAACACCCCTATACATGTAATATAATTAAAATTATTAATTTTAAATTATATTAATGTGAATTATTTTCATTCTAAATGTATCATAATTATCATTCTTTTAAATTTTTTTTTTTTTTTTGTGAATTCAGTAGTACCTTGCTATTTTCTATTTATCTTTGAAAAGTAGGTTGCAGAGATATAAAGTTTGCAGCCTCAACCTGCCCGTAGGAAACTAGGTCTGTTGGCCACCTTAATGCGTTAAAATCCATCCAAAACTAAAAAAGTTTCAATCTAATTCTTTTTTCATATGTTATCTGACTATTTAATCTATTATCAAAATAACTGTTTGGACTTATAGTCCTTTGCAAAAAACCAAAATTCATGCTATGGAAGAAACTATACTCCTATCCATCTGAAGATTCAATTGGAGCAAGATCCTTTGCAGTGGACCCTGACATATCAGCTTGTTGTAGTAATTGAATCTGCTTCTCCATTCTTCCAACACGATCATCAATTTTGCCAATGCGGTCAGTGGCTTGGTACTAAGTAACCTTGATGTGTTGTAGATGATTATCAATATCTTGCAGTAGATCTAACACCTTTGGTTCTGGCTTCTCTCTCGTAGGATGGAAAATCTACATTACTTTGGCTATCAGACATTTAACAATCCAATATGTGTGGACTGTTTGGTTAAAAAGAGATAGGCGGCCTCTGGTATTGCCAGGATCAGTCACAAAATCTAGAATCTCTGCCTCTGCATCACTGTCTTCCTCATTTTGTTGGATTTCTCTCTCCCAGCCATGTATTTCCTGTCTGACCTGTGAAGAATTGCCAAGTGAATAGGTGGTGGAGAGGTTCAGTAACACCTCTTCTTTTTTCTTCCTCCCTCTTTTCCTATTCTTCTTTGCTGGTTGTACCATCTTCTGTTTCCCTTTATGAGTTGTTTGGGCCGACAAATTTCGTGTTTGCCTCTTGACCATTGTGGGCTACGTTTTAGCTAGCCTATGCTCTGGAATGATAACAATCAAATAAGAAAGGGAAATAACAATTAAACTTTGTAAGTTGATGCCCATGACAGCATTTGGATGGTTCTGAAGCTCCTCGACCATAATATGAATCCGCTGAGTTCGAGTATGATAAGGAACCCAATAAAAAACGAAGCACCTATAGATAAATGCTGCATGACCAAGAGTGTTTTGAAGGCGACGAGGTGGAGACAACATATGATAGGGACCCCAGTGTAAAACCAAGCGCGTATGAACAAATGTTGCCTGACCAAGACTGTTTAAAATGCAACGAAGTTGAGGCCACATATGACCAAGGATAGGGGATGTCCAATCCCGTAACCCACAGTAATGACTCCTATATGTTTTAACCAAATTACTAAAACCTCCCCACCTATCAGATCCCAGGCTGAACTGCGCTTTCAACAACACACTGAGTCTGTTTACCTTGACAGTAAAACTTAAATTCACAACCAAAAAGTAGGACATGCAGCTGGAGCCTTGTAAACTGCAGCATACCTTCCTATCAGCGTTATGGTTATCGGTATAAACCAACATGCAGCCTTTGATTTTGACAATTAAACAAGGATCGACCACAGGTAACTGAACTAACACAGACCATACAAAACAGCAATTGCAAGGATTTCCTGACTTGTTTCTAACCAGATACATTTCCCCAGTTTTGATGATTAGCATTGATTTAGGGAGGAAAATTACATACCCCAGTACAAATAGGAACCTGGTGCTGATGAAGACCGCTACCGTCCTTGTGCTCCTCTGTGCAGAAGCTACAATGGATGTTCCTTTGCCTCTGTTACTGATTAAGCTGATTCGAAACCATTTTGCAGGGTTAATGTTGCCCTTTCCACTCTCTCACAGCACAGGTTGTCTTTCCTTTCCTGGCGACACTGCCTTACTGGTCACACGCCTCAATAATCTCTCGCGTACTAAGTTCATTAGTTTGCATGAAGTGGAGAGGCCACTTGGCCAGTGTCTTTGCTGACGACCACCGTTTAATCATCACCCCGATCGGGGGTATCGTTTTCCAATATGATCTGCAGAGGGTGAAGTTCCACATTCCAAACTTGGTGGTTTTGATTAACATCCAGCCTCTGATCTTCATTTTTACAAGCCCAGTTTGCCGAATAATTCGCTGCTTGATTGCCTTCTCTCAGGACATGGGCTGGAATGACATATCCTATTCGGTGAATAAGATTGCTAATTTCTTCAATTAGTCTAGTTGTTCTCCAACTTTTGCTAATATTTTCCGAGTTTCTTCCTTGTTGAAGCTTTTGAAGGATTCCAATTGTCATTGTAGAGTCACCTTCCACTATAATTCTTTGATAGTTCTCCCTTATTGCAATAAGGAGACCCTGTTTATACCCCACACACACATATAACTAAATAAAAAATAAAAAATACATAAATATTTTTAAAAGAAATCTTAATTTTCTATCTATTATTACTACTATATATATTTACATTATTCATCATAATTGTTCTCTCTACATAAAGTGTGTACTTGGGTTTGCGTGAATTTTCTCGATTAATATTTGGGTCTGAGGTGAATTATGTGGTGAAAATTCTGCAGTGAATTCTACCGTGAAAATTTTCTCCATTAATACTTGGGTCTGCGGTGAATTTTCTCCATTAATACTTGGGTCTTCTATGGTGAATTTTTTCCATTAATACTTGGGTATGCGGTGAATTTTCTTGATTAATACTTGGGTCTGAGGTGAATTATGTGGTGAAAATTCTGTCGTGAATTCTAAGGTGAAAATTTTCTCCATTAATAGTTGGGTCTGTGGTGAAAATTTTGGGGTGAATTTTCTAGTTTGCTGATATTCAGGTGCACACATTCCTTATCTTTTTCTAATGCATATTTGCTCATATATTCTCAAGTATGAATAATTCACCACAACTACCAAATATTACCAAAGGTAGACCTATCACAGTTACCCTATAGAGCCTTTATGAGTATATAGAGTCCCTAGAGAAAGGTAGAGAAGAAAGAGAAGTCAAGCTACAAACCCAGTTAGAAGCCATGCTAGAAAACAAATTCACATCTCTTGAAGACAAGATCCAAAAACAAATAGAAAATAAAATATAACTATTGGAGAATAAAATGGAGGAAATGGAGACTAGGTTGCAGTTCATAGAAAACCAAAACCAAGATACGAACCAAACATCCCAGCAAGGAGATGCTGATAATATAGAGAGTCTTAACATGAAGGACATGATTAAAGAACTAGAAGAAAATTTTAACAACAGTCTCACCCTAAATAGTGGGGCAGGTAACTTAGATATCAAACCAATTAAAGATGAAATGAAAAAATTGATCGAATTAGACCATGAGCGTAAGAAAAGGGCCTTGAACCTTATAATATTTTGTTTGAAAGAGGAGGTAGAAAAGGATACTTTAGCCATAGCCTAGACAGAGTTGCATAATAGATCACAAATTGAATCCACGTGTCTCACAGAAGCAACAAGGTTAGAGAAATTAACTGAGAATAAAGGAAGGTTGATCCAAATAAAGGTGAGCTATATTGAACATAAATATGACATAATTAGTAAAACCTCAAGTCTAAAAGGAACGGGAATATTTATAAACGAAGATCTCATTCCAGAAGATCAAGAAGAATTAAGAAAGGAGGTTCAAAATGTAAAAGAAGCTAGGAAGGAAAGAAAATGGGCAATAATCAGAAATAGAAAAGCTGTTATTCGAGATAGTAACCAAAAAGATAGTAATAAATAGCAATTCAACATGCTCTGAATTCTTTCTTGGAACTGTCGGGGCTTTCCATGAAACAAAGGCCCCAAGTTAAGTTGGATCTCAAACGATGTTGATATTATATTGCTTGTTGAAACTTGGGAGCATGAAGAATCTAACGTCCCTAACGTAGATGGCTTTGCACTATGGTCTACCTGGAACAAGTGATCCTCCCATAGAGGCATTACGGGCATAGCTTGCTACATTAAGAAGGACATCTCCACCCATGCTAGGATTTATAAAAATGACCCTTAAAACCAATATAGTTGGATTGAGATTACTGACATTAATGATAAAAATACATGCATAGAAATCTGTTATTTTTCCCCCATTAATTCTAACTTCTATAAGAAAAATAATATAGATAAAAATAGTCCTCACAATGGTTTAGAGAATGATATTTCTAGCCTAAGGAATGAAGGTAATATCCTTTTAGTGGGTGACTATAATGCTCGAACTTTAAGCAACCAAGCTATTCTTCTAAGCAATCATTACAACCCCAATCCTCTTTGGTTAGACGAAGACCTTACTCTGGCTAGCACCTACAAAACGACCTTTGAATACCTTGGGGATAATTTTTTTGGATCAGAGCTAGTCAAGCTCTGTAGTGCTCAAGATCTCATAATTTGCAACGGTCTAAAGAAGTGGCCCAATTCTAGCCAAATGACCTGCATCCATGGGCTTAGTAGCAGCGTGGTAGACTATGTTATTTCCGATCTCCCTTTATACAATGAAATAATAAATTTTGACATCTTAGACGACCATGAGACTAACTCTGATCATAGGCCTTCACTCATAACTCTCAATTTTGTCATGCATAGAGATCCCATAGAAGATAATCCTTATAGTCAAAATAACTTAATCTTTGATAGAAATAAAAATGATCTCTTTCTAAATGAATTAAAAAATAATTTTCTTCCTTTATCTAGTATAGACAACATAGATGACCTTTGTTATAATTTTACTACAACCCTCTCATATTCTATTAACAAGTTCTCAATTGAAGTCTCAAGTAATAAAATAAATATTAAAACCAACCCATGGTATGACAAGGATTGTAAAAGTGCGAGGAGAGAAATTAAGGAAGATGTTGATGAATCTCTCAAAATTGACAAGATAAAAATCTACAAAGCTCTAACTAAAAGGAAAAAAGGAAATATATTCGTAAAAGACAAGAGAGTCTCTTACACCTCTCTAAGGTGGCTCCTAAGAAATTCTAGAGGTAGATTGTAACTAGGAAAACTAAAGATAATAATAATATTTCTTTACACGACTGGAATTCCTATCTTAAAGAGCTTTATGAATCTCCAAATGCCAAGGATTTTGAAACCCTGCTCACAATGAAAGAATTTTTCTCATTAGAAGACATTGATTTTGGGGTTAAACGACTGGAAAATGGGAAAGCTAAAGACATTGAAGGTTACCAGGCGAAAATATTAAAAACTGGAGGTCATGTCCTCATCCCCCACATCCACAAGCTTTTCAACCAAGTGGTCAAGCAAGGGTTCCCTAAACCTTGGACTCAAAGCCTCATTATCCCTATTTTTAAAAGTGGGGATACAAATAACCGCTCTAATTATCGGACAATTATGATAAGCCCTCTCTTAGCCATGTTATATGGTATTATTTTGGAAAATAAGTTGATCATTTGGCTTGAAAGTGAAGGTAAGCAGGCTAAAGGCCAAGCGAGCATTAGAAGGCAGCACTCAACAACGGACCACCTCGTTACGCTTAGGATCATTGTGGAGGAATGCCGCAATGATAAATCTAATCTCTTATGTCGCTTTGTGGACTTTAGAAAGGATTTTGATACGGTTACTAGAAACAACCTCTGGAATAGTTTAGAAGAGCTAAATGTTCCTTTCGAACTAAGAGCGGCCGCTATAAGGTTATACGAGAATGTAATTTCCAAGTTAAAGAGCAATGAGGGGTGGTCGAAATATATAAAGTGTAATATCAGAGTTAAACAAGGTTGCCCCCTCTCCCATACCCTATTTGGCATTTACATCGACAAGCTAGAATGTTGTTTAGAGGAAGTAGGATGTGCTGGCACGATCTTAGCTAGGATAGTCATCATCCTTCTTCTCTATGCTGACGATATTTTTCTTCTCGCAAGGTGCCCATCTGATCTTGATAAGCAACTTAGACTTCTTAAGCATATCTGCTCTACCATGGGTATGTCTGTTAACACTGACAAAACAAAAGTTATGATTATCAAATCCAAGAAGGACACTTGCGCTAATTTTATGTATGACAATAGTAACTTGGAGGAAGTGTCTTCTTACAAGTACCTAGGAATTGATATTCATCACAAGCTCAACTGGAACTATAGCATTCAGAAAAGGATTAATGGGGGCTGGAAAGCTTATTTTGGTCTTGAAAATAATTGTAAAATGGTAAACCCCGTAATGTGGGATAGAAATAAGTTCCTCTTTGAAACTTTAGTCACTCCTGTTATCTTATATGGATGTGAGGTTTGGGGTTGCAGCATCTCTAGCGAATCTTGGAGAAAGATTGAGAAAATCCAAAAGCATTTTATAACTTATAACCTTAAAATTAAAAGCAATACACCCTATCCTATTCTCCTTATAGAAGTGGGTCTTTCCCCTATCGAGAGCCTAGCTATGACTAGGCTTATGTTGTACAAGCACAACCTCAATAGCATAGGAGACCATAGACTTCCTAAGCTAGCTTTAAATTCCAGCCAAAACCACCTAATGCTTAAACGAGGTTGGTATAAACACACTAGGGTCTGGTTAAACCATTGGGAGATCGACAAGAATGTTGCATTGCAAAACATTAATAACATTAAAAAAATTGTTACTTCTAAGTTCAAAGAAAAAATGTGGTGTGAGAAAGATCTAACAGCTAAAAGAATATTAATATGTTATAAGGAGGTCATCAACCCCACCCTAGAAGATCAAAAGTATCTCTCTATTTTAACTAGCTCAAAGAAGAAAATTAATATAGTGATGATTAGAACGAACTCTCATGAGCTCCATAGTGAAACAGGTCATTGGAAGGTTCCTAAAACACCATGGATGGAAAGGATATGCCATCTCTGTGAGAATATGAACATCGAGGATGAAAATCAGTTTCTCTTAGAGTGCCCCAAGTACAACCACATTAGAGCTTAATTTTATAATATTTGTTGCAATACTGACCTTCTTAGCCTTTTAAGATGTCAAAATTATAGTGAGCTCAGGAGGCTTCTGTCCAAGCTTTTTGATCATAGGAATAAAATCTTAAATCAAACTAAATAACTCTTTTCTTTAGGTCTGATAGACGAAAGATTGGTTTTAGTGGACGTTAACCATCATCATCATCATCATCATCATCATCATCATATATATATATATATATATATATATATATATATATATATATAATTTATAAAAAATATTAAATTATATTTATATAAAGGCATTGTCTAGTTATTCTAGGCTTTGGCTTGAATCTAACAAAACTAAATTTTGGTTAGATTGTGTTTTTTTTTTGTAGTTTACAATCCATTTTTGAATGCATAAATGAGTTCAACACTCTGAAAAACCTTTATGACATTGAATTATGCAAAGAAATTTGTCCAAAAACTACCAAACATTAAAAAAAAAATGGAATTTTTGGCTTAAATCTAACAAAAACAAATTTTGAATAGATTAATTTTGGTTAGATTGTATTTTCTATTGTTGTTTATAATCTATTTGTGAATGCATAAATAAATTAAGCACTCTGAAAAAACCTTATAACATTGAATTATGCAAAAATATTTATCTAAAAGCTACCAAACATAATATTAAAAAAAAAAAGAATAACACTTTTTATAATTAACATTAAATATTGTGAGCCATACCATTTAACACTTTTAATAATTATTGAATGCTACTTACTATACAATAAATACTAAAGCTAGCATTTGCACCGAGAGGTGCAAAATAACGTCGAGATTGAGAAATGTGGAAAACAATAATCAAATGAAATATATAGAAATTTTAGTTTATATATATATATATATATATATCTTTTAAAAAATGTAATAGAACCAAACCTCAATGAACCCAATAGCTTCACAATAAATGAAATTCCCAAGAATCGAAGAAGAAGGATTTCCAGAGATTCTTCATCCTCATTATCTCTATTGATATGATCACACGTAGGCTCTGAATCGACTACAACAACTACCTTTCGCGGTGACTCTGATAGTTCGTCTTCCACATCTCCTAATAACGTTTTATTTCTAGTTCTAGCTAGAATGTCCTCTGTATTCTGATCATAAGTAGATCAAAACCCAACATCCTCAGGAGTGACCACCAAGAACATGAAGACTGCCACTCCTATAAAGGTTACCAAAACTCCAAGAAGAACAAAAGACCAACCCCAACCATACTGCAAAACACTTGCAGCAATAAGCAAGCCATATATATTACCAACATAGGTATGGGCATTCCAAATACCCATTATCAATTCCCGGTTGCTCTTCCCAAATCAATTTCCAACTACTACAACCACGGAAGGCTAGTCAATTGCTTGAAATAGCCCCCATCATCTGGAAAACTAGGTAGTAAGAGAAATGATGTATATTCCACCAGTAGTCTAGCCCAAACAAGGCCACATAGGCTCCACTGCCAATCACACCAAATGTTAAAAACATACGCAGATCAAGGCTATCACTGAGATGTCATGCAAAATACATACCCATTGAAAATCTTGTTGTTGTTGTTGATGGGAAAGTGAGAATGACTGTAGAAAAGTATTCCCTTCCAGTTGTCTGTCCCAAAACTTTCAGTAATATTCCTGGTATGTGAAGCTTCTGAATAAAGCAGGATGCTCATCGTCGATGGATGTCGGCGTAGGGGCGATGACTGCATCAGAAGAAGGGCAGTATAAAGTGGGAATTGAAATGCGTGCTCTTGAAGAGCTCACCACAGCACGATGCAACACGCTTCTGTATCTTCCGTTGCTCAGAACTTGCACACACATAATTTCATTCCACGATTGGATATTTCGAATGCCATACACCATGGATTCTAGAAATGAAAAAATAAATTAAAAGAGGGAATTAATAATTAGAGTGCCAAGCAGATAGATGGAAACTATAATTGATCACCAATGTTGATAACAAAAGAATTAGGGATGGGGTGGACAGAAATCGAGTGTCCATTATTGAGCATTGTAAACCGGGCACCTCATCTTGAAGAAGAAGAGTGAGTACAGTGGGGTATGAATGAGCTGGTAAACTGAATGTAAGCTCAAGATTGGGGCACTTGAGATAGTATTTTATAGCCGCGTGTTGCTCTTGCCTTCCCAGCGCTTTGTCTAGGAAGTTAGCTTCCACTCCCAGGCTCTCTGATATTGCCTCCAGCAATCTTAGAGCAAGTGCCCTTACTTCTCTGCAATAGATACTGGCATGCTCTTTACGATACTCATCAAAGTCTCTATAATTCAACATTAATGAAAATACACACACATATCTAAAAAATGAAAGAAACAAAATATTAACCTATAATTAGCAAGTTTCAAAGGCCAAGTATGAACATGGTCAAGATTCTAACGGATGACAATGATGTCTCAGGTAGTCCCACCAGTTGAACACTTGATCTTTATGGATGTTGAAGCTGGTAGACAAACGTGTTTTACTGAACGGTAGTATTCCATTCGGTCTTCCACAAGGATGGTGAAAAACCCCTCTGCCACTTCCACCATCTTGTTGCTCACCACATCTGGAATGCCATGATTGATTATCTTTTTGTACATGCAATAATAACAATAAGGTGAACGTCAAGTCAATCTCTCCCAAAATAGTCGTTCCATCAGTTCCATTAAAGGGGGCCATCCATCCGTCACGTTTGTTGGACTAACAGATTTATTTCCCCCAATTTGGAGAGGGTTTGGATTAGAGTGTTCGATGAAGATACGATTCACAAGTCAAGGATAGCTATTAGTCAATGGACCAGTACTTCTCGCTATCAAAGATTTAGTATTTTGAGGATCCAAGGCACTTTTAACAATAGAGCAAGGCTTTCTCGAAGCATGATAGGTTGCATATGCGATGAAGGTTAATATCAGAACAAAAGTTCTGTATGAATTGCGCTGCGCTGTACTGCTTCTTGAATTGCTGCTGGGAGATGAAAGACTTGGCAACAAGCGGAGTTGCTGCGGAGTATGAGCAAAGAAGAAAACTCTGTGCTTACAGCTCCGCCCATCTTTACAAAGTTGGGTCTGATATCGAGCAGGATGAAGCCACCATTCGAAAACGTTGTGAGCAAACTCGCAGACATCCACCAGATTTCTGTCTACCGTAAAAGTTGTGAGCTACTTTGCAGGAAAAATTAATAAGTAGATCCAAACACTGCACCATCCAGATATGGCTTCCCCACACGGAACCCATTACGTGGAGAAATGCTTCGCGCTGAAAACCTTCATTGGACTTGATGGCGAAATAACTGCAGAGGTAGTACAAAGACAGGCGGTAGGTAGGAAAACGTCCGCGGAAATCAAGCTAACAAGCTAATAAATGACAAACAAGTGGCAAAATTTTATAAGTCAGAAGGGCAATAGAGAAGTTCTCCTATTGGTTGGGGTGAGCAGTGTTTGCTCACCCCACTCCAACAAAAAAAGACACCTCCGGCGTAATTATATTATTTACAAATTCTAAAAATATGTAGAAATATGATAGTTAAAAAAAAAAATGAAATTCTCATACAAGTCAAATTTCAAAATATTCCTATAATTCACAACAAACTATGGAATTTTCCATTTGAATTTCAAGATATTCCCCAAATTCACAGTATACTATGGATTTCCATTTCAAGTGCTTTCACTGTTGAGCACGGAACGCGCACAACACCATCTTCACCTCGGGAATGCAATCGGGAATCCCAAAGTTCTGACCAATCACGGGTTGACCCCACCCACGGGTTGACCCCACCCAAAGTCCACTTCTTTAAATCAGTACGATACGCGTCTTGAACACAGATACGCACATCTGTCATCTCTGGCATGACCGTTTCATTTCAACGAACGCTCGATTTCTTTACCTTCTTTATCATCTTTGCAACATGCGAAAGGGGCCCATTGACAACTTCAATGGACCCCTTCTTCCGCTGTAGTGTTGCGTGGACATGCCAATTACGAAACCTCTGCAAGAGGGGGGTCGAACGCCCTCCTCACGTCCACCGCGAAGAGAAGGCTGATGGTATGGTCAAGAGGAAACCCTAGAGGGGGTACGTGCTCGACTTGTGCATTGAGCGGTAACTGAAAGAGCAGTTGCTCAAATGAAGGTTTCAGCTCCTCCAACTCGTCTAGCAATGAGAGTGTTATGCGTGGAGGCTTCCACAAAGAGAGCGCCCTCTACTGAGCACTCTACCTGCAGTTTTCGGCCGTCTTCGTTTCTCTTTACCCGGCCTGCAAGTGACAGTGCATCCCTAATAACTTTCACAGGATTTGTGGTGTCATAAATATTCTGACACACATTGTTATACACAAGCAATGTACATCGAATCTGCGGCTTGCGAGGAGATGTTCATCTAGATTGGAAAGATAGAGTATAGTCCTGGGAGAAGGTCAGGAAGGCGGCACCATGACAAACACGAAAACATTTACAGTTAGCTCAACTTGGGAGCAATATTCTCTCATATCAAGCTTCTCCATGGACGGAACTCGCATCTGCCATCTTTTCAAAGATGCTCAAACCTGCCGGGACAAAGATGATGTTGCTGTTAAATAGATGGAATGACTGGATCATCATGGTAGGCGTTTCACTAGATAGCTGCTATCCTGATAAATGTCATAAGGGCTTAGGTTAAGGGAAAACATTGACGACTATTCAGTTAGCTCACTGTTCACTGAGCTAATTATTGGTTCATTGTGGTAACATCTTGTCCATTATATAAAAATGATATTCAATGAATTTAATGAAAAGCACAAGTGAACCATAAGGGCTTAGGTTAAGGGAAAATATTGACCACTATTCAGTTAGCTCACTGTTCACTGAGCTAATTATTGGTTCATTGTGGTAATATCTTGTCCATTATATAAAAATGATATTCAATGAATTTAATGAAAAGCACAAGTGAACCATAATGCTTAATATTGTTTTTATCTCCAGTGATAGGCCGAAGTGAACCATTAACTTTTCCCGATGTGTACATAGTGCTGTTAAGATAGGACCGTCAGATTCGTCAGGACCAAATTTTGGACCAGGAGAACTATTAACTTTTCCAGAAATTTACATAGTGTGGTTAGGATTGGACCGTCAGATCTATAGAGACTCGGATTGGACTGTCAGATCTATAGAGACTAACCCTTGGACCATGAAACCAAACCTTCCCGCTAGCTAACTGATGAGGATGATGGATCTTCCGCCTAACTCATGGTCATGATGATTGTTAACTTTCACTCATATCAAATTTTGGTCTATGGGACCTAAAGAAACTATTTATGACGATGATGGATCTTCTAGCTAAATCATGATGATGATGATGGTTAACCTCCACTCATACCAAACTTTGGTCTATTGGACCTAAAAAAATGAGTTATTTAGTGTATTTTAAAATTGTACTCCTATGTTCAAAGAGTTTGGAGAGAAGCATCCCGAGCTAACTAAAATTTTGACATGTTAAAAGGCTAGGAAGGTCGGTATTGCAACAAAGATTATGAAACTCAGATCTAATGTGGGTGTACCCAACACTCTAAGAGGAAGTGATTTTCGTCCTCAATGTACATATTCTAGATGGAAAATCCTTTCCACCCATGGTATTTTAGGAACTCCCCAAGGATCTATTTTAGTATGGAGCTCATGAGAGTTCGTTCTTATCTTGGCTATTTAATTTTTTTCTTTGAGCTAGTTAAAATAGATACTTTTGATCTTCTAGAGTAGAGTTGATGGCCTCCTTATAATATATTAATTTTCTTTTACCCTCTAAATATTTCTCACACCACATTTTCTCTTTAAACTTAGAAGTAACAATATTTTTAATGTTATTAATATTTTGCAATGCAAAATTTTCGTCGATATCCCAATGGTTTACCGAGACCCTCGTATCTGTATACTAACATCGCTTGAGCCTCAGTTGGTTTTGGCTGTAATTTAAAGCTAGCCTAGGAAGTCTATGGTCTCCATTGTTATTGATTTTGTTCTTGTACAACAGGAGCCTAGTCATAGCTAGGCTCTCGATAGGGGAAAGACCCATTTCTACAAGGAGAATAGGATAGGGTGTATTGCTTTTAATTTTGAGGTTATACGTTATAAAACGTTTCTGGATTTGCTCAATATTTTTCGAGGATTCTCTAGAGATGCTGCAACCCCAAACCTCACATCCATACAAGATAACAAGAGTGACTAAAGTTTCAAAGAGGAGCTTCTTTTCATCCCAGTTATTTTCAAGACCAAAATAAGCTTTCCACCCTCCATTAATCGTTTTCCCAATGGTATAGTTCCAGTTGAGCTTGTGATGAATATCAATTCCTAAGTACTTGTAAGAAGACACTTTCTCCATGTTGTTATTGTCATACACAAAATTAGCATAAGTGTCCTTCTTTGATTTGATAATCATAATTTTTTTTTTTGTCAGTTTTAACAGTCATACCCATGGCAAAGCACAAATCCTTAAGAAGTCTCAATTTCTTATCAAGATTAGATGGGCACCTTGCTAGAAGAGCAATATCGTCAGCATAGAGAAGAAGGATGATGACTATTCCCACTAAGATCGTGCTAGCATAGCTTGCTTCATGTAAAACACCTTCTAGCTTGTCAATGTAAATGCCAAATAGGGTAGGGGAGAGGGGGCAACCTTCTTTAACTCCGATATTACACTTAATATCTTTCGACCACCCCTCATTGCTCTTAAAATTGGTAATTACATTATCGTGTAACCTTATTGCAGCCACTCTCAACTCAAAAGGAAGCTGTAGCTCTTCTAATATATTCCATAGGTTATTTCTAGGTACCGTATCGAAAGCCTTTCTAGAATTCACAAAGCAGAAAAAGAGATTGGATTTATCATTACAACATTCCTCCACAATGATCCTAAGTGTAACGAGGTTGTCCATTGTTGAGTGTTGCCTTCTAAAACCCGCTTGGCCTTTATCCCGGTTACCTTCACTTTCAAGCCATATGCTCATCTTCTTTTCAAAAATAATACCATATAACTTTCCTAAGAGAGGGCTAATCATAATTGTCTAATAATTAGAGGGGTTATTTGTATCTCCACTTTTAAAAATAGGAATAATGAGGCTACAAGTCCATGGTTTAGGGAACCCTTGCTTGACTGCTTGATTTAAAAGCTTGTGGATGTGAAGGATGAGGAGAGGACCTCCAATTTTTAATATTTCTGCGTGGTAACCTTCAATGTCCTTAGCTTTTCCATTTTCTAGGTGCTTAACCCAAAAATATATGTCTTCTAATGAGAGAAATTCTCCTGTTGTGAGCAAGGTTTCAAAGTTATCTATGACATTTGGAGATTCATAAAGCTTTTTAAGATAGGGATTCTAGTCATGTAAAGAAATTCTATTATTATCTTTAGTTTTTCTAGTTAGAATCTGCCTCCAGAATTTCTTAGGTGCTACCTTAGAGAGGTGTAAGAGATTTTATTTTATTTTATGAATATACTGCATTTTTTTCCTTTTGGTTAGGGATTTGAATATTTTTACCTTTCCAATTTTAAGAGACTCATCAACAACTTCCCTAATTTATCTCCTCGCCCTTTTACATTATTTATCATACCAAGGGTTGGTTTTGATATTTCTTTTATTACTTGAACTTCAATTGAGAACATGTTAATAGAATATGAGAGAGTTGTAGTAAAATTGTGATAGAGTTCTTCTATGTTTTCTATTCTAGATAAAGGAAGTAAATTAATTTTTAATTCATTTAGAAAAATGTCATTTTCATTTATACCAAAGTTTAAGTTCTTTTGGCTATAACGATTATCTTCTATGGGCTCTCTATGCATGACAAAATTGAGAGTTACAATTAAAGGTCTATGCTTAGAGTCAGG
This sequence comes from Pinus albicaulis, assembly GCA_034641835.2. Taxonomy (NCBI): domain Eukaryota; kingdom Viridiplantae; phylum Streptophyta; class Pinopsida; order Pinales; family Pinaceae; genus Pinus; species Pinus albicaulis. The sequence goes on along the minus strand of CM076577.1, from coordinate 1,059,661,646 downwards.
CTCGTGGTCATTTAAGATGTCAAAATTTATTATTTCGTTGTATAAAGGGATATCGGAAATAACATAGTCTACCACATTGCTACCAAGCCCAAAGATACAGGTCATCTCGCTAGAATTGGGCCACTTATTTAGACCGTTGCAAATTAGGAGATCTTGAGCACTGTAAAGCTTGACTAGCTCAGACCCAAACAAATTTTCCCCTAGATCTTGAGAGCTTCTTTTGTACCGACTAGCTAGAGTAAGGTCTTCGTCTAACCAAAGAGGATTAGTGTTGGAATAATTTCTTAGAATAATAGCTTGGTTGCTTGATGTTTGAGCATTAAAGTCACCCATTAAGAAGATATTACCTTCATTCCTTAGGCTAGAAATATCATTCTCTAAACCATTGTAAGGACAATTTTTATCTAATTTGTTTTTCTTATAAAAGTTAGAATTGTAGGGGAAAAATAATAGATTGCTTATGTAGGTTTTTTTATCATTAATTCCAGTAATCTCTATTGAAATATATTGGTTGCAAGGGTATTTTTTATACAGCCTAGAATGGGGGAAGATGTTCTTCCTAATGTAACAAGCTATACCCCTAATGCCTCTACGGTAGGATCACTTGTTCCAGATTCACCATAGTACAAAGCCATCTATGTTAGGGACCTTATATTCTTCGTGCTCCTAAGTTTCAACTAGAAATATAATATCAATTTCATTCGAGATCCAACTTAGCTTGAAGCCTTTTTTCCATGGAAAGCCCCGATAGTTCTAAGAAATAATCTGGAGCATGTTGAATTTCTATTTATTACTATATTTTTGGTTTGTATCTCGAATAGTGGCTTTTCTATTTCTAATTATAGCCCATTTTCCTTCTTTCCTAGCTTCTTTTACCTTTTGAACCCTCCTTCTTGATTCTTCTTGATCTTCTGGAATGATATCTTCATTTATAAATATTTTTCGTTGCTTTTAGACTTGAGTTTTTACTAAGTATGTCATACTTATGGTCAATAGAGCTCACCTTTATCGGGATTAGCCTTCCTTTATTCTCAGTTAATTTCCCCAACCTTGCTGCTTCCATGAGACACGTTGTTTCAATTTGTAATCTATTATCTAATTATGTTTGGGCTATGGATAAAGTATCCTCATCTACCTCTTATTTCAAACTGAATATTATAAGGTTCAAGGCCCTTTCGCTATGCTCATGATCTATTTCTATCATTTTTTTTGTTTCTTCTTTAATGGGTTTGATATCTAATTTACCTGCCATACTATTTATGGTGAGATTATCTAGGTTGTCTCTATTTTATTCTCCAATAGTTTTATTTTGTTTTCTATTTGTTTTTGGATCTTGTCTTCAAGAGATGTAAATATATTTTCAAATATGACTTCTAACACATCCTTAAAACCATTAGCTTATTACATAATTCTTAACATCGATATTATCTCCATTTAATAATGTTTAAAAGTCTTTTCTATCCACTGACCCTAATGGTATTATGCATCCGAATCTTTTAAACACAGAGCCCACACCATAATCCCTTGTCTTAGTTTAAACTCGGTGGGTTTTTGTCCTCTTGAACATTCCCCTGCAATTTTATTCAAAATTTTATAATGATTTCAATTTTGTAGTAATTTATTAGTATCATAAATTTAATCTTTTTTTTATAAATAAAATATTATAATTTAATTAAAAATTTTATTATATAATTTCTATTTTAAAATTTGAAATATAAAAAATAAAATAAAAACTCGTATAAATAAATAATTGAAATTAATTTTTTTTTTTTCTAATAAAAATCATAGATACCTTGATCTTTTTACTACTTAGATAATTGGAAACATGAAAAATCACTTAATAATATAAATAAGTTATTGTGCTTGAAACCTAGAAGTTGTAGAATGATTATACACACATCATCGTCCCTTTAAGAATTTGAACAGAAAGGGTCACCTAATGACATAAATATTATTTTACACCAAACTTAGACATTATAGGAATGATTATAAACACACGGTCCTTATACATTAAACATATAAAACACTAGGGGTCACCTAATAACATAGAGAAATTATTTCCCTCAAAATTTAGAGATTGTAGCAATGATTATAAAAACATCGTCCTCCTTTTACTTCAAACATTTGAAGCAGGAGGGATCACCTAATAACATAGAAAAATATCCCTCCAAATCTAAGATTGCAGCATTTATTATGGGCTAACTATTCTCCTACATTCATACTACTTTGAATAATAGAGAGAAATTATTGCAAAGTCACTTTTGGGCTTTTTCTATATATAATACTTTATTTAATATATATAAGAATTTATTTAAATTTTAGTTAAAAGTTTGAAAATTTTATAATTATAAATTGTGTTTTACAAAATTTAACTATTTTTTTAATAATTTTTTTTACATTTAAAATTTTAAATTATTTATTAAATGTTATCAAATCAAATTCATTCCTCAACCTCGTTGTGTTATGAATCTGTCAAATCTGACATGATTTAGTGGGACATGTGTCTGATCATGTCCTATCAAAACACCATTGTGTCTCAATCGTGTCCCATCAGGACACCTATTCGGCTTTTTTGAGTGCCACATGGCCCATAAAGGGTCATTTTGGCCCATTTCACCTTCACATTTCACTCTCTCTTGATGTGGGTTTGGTGTGGATGTCTGTGAGCGAAGAGAAAAGGGTGTGGGAGCATTTTGGAGGTGATTCAAACAACAAGTAACTTTATTTTGTCTCTATTTTTCTTTTCATTTTTATTACAACGGTTTGCATGTGAATTTCTTCTTTGTTTTTTTACAACATTCATGGCTCAATCAAGGGAAGTAGGGAAGGGGAAAATGAAGGGGAAGAATGTAACCGTTGGAAATGCCCCTCCTGTTCTAATTTCATCAAGGTCTGTAAGTGCTCCCTCTATTGGAAGTGGGGTTGTAACAAAAAATTCAAATTTTGAGGGAAGAAAACAACCTCGAGATAACAAACATCCCTTGTCAAAAATATGACAAGAGAGCAAGGGTCAGACAACAAAGGAAGAGGATGTAGAAGAGGAGATCAATGGTGACCATGATGATGACAATGATGCTGATTATGATGATGAGGATTGATGACTCATGAGCTACATACTACCTTGCGGCTTGTAGTTGTTTTGTATTTTCTATTTCTATTTTCCATTGGCATTTCTAATGTAACACATTTTGATTTTGATGACTTAATGAGAAAACTACAGTATCTTGGATTTATCCTATTGGATCATTGTTAAATATGTCACAATTGTATTTGTATGCATAATGTTACATTGTAAAGCTTACATCTAGATGAAGATCTATGTTTGAATCAATGAATTTGTGTCAGAACTTGCCCTCTTCCTAGGGTTCACTCAAATCCTCGTGTCCTTATATTAAATGTTATAATTTTATTAAAAAAATACATTACTAAGTTAGTTCATGAGGCATTTTAATTAGCAATGACCTTGTCGTAAAGTACTCTGTAAAAAATTATATATATATATATATATACATTATTAAATTACTAAATATGTTTTTTTGGTAAACATTACAAAGGTATTATTACCATATAGATATAGCATAACTTGGGATCTACCAAACATAGAAAGAGATACCATACTAATAAAATATTTTAGCTATACAATTAATTTTTAGTTATGTTATTAATATATTTTTTAAATACTTTATACGCACATACATATATATAACTATGAAAAGTGAAAATTATATTATTTATGGCACATTAATTTTTTTTTTATTACTATATCTTTGTTTTAAATATTACATGTCAATTAAGTATGGAATAAATTACACATGATATTAAAAAGTAAATTTATTTCTCCTTATTTCTCCTTATTTTACCTATTTATATAATGTTGAAGTGAAACTAAGCTTAAAATTAAAGCATTTTATTTATGGTCTAACATTAATTTTTTTATTATTACTATTTTTCAATTTACTAATATAAATATCATTTTATTATTTTTAAATATAATGTTAAGAAACAATATCTACCTCCTATTAAGTTATGAAGTGTCTTTTAATACAACTAATTTACACATCCCATCCTTAAAAACGAACACATTAATCATTTAATTACACCAAATCTATTTTCCTATATCTTAACATTGCAAAAAAATATTAGACTGTTTTTTAAATTATAGGGAAAGAAATCAAAACCCCTCCTAAGAGTACACACAACCCATCTTTCTATCATTCTCAAAATGATTCTTAATGTCCCCAATAGCATGTGTAATATCACCCATCTTCCTATGATTCTCAAAATGATTCTTAATGTCACCAACATCATGTGTAATATCCATACCTTAAACTTTTCTAAAACTCCCTTAATGCTCATATGGTGAAGATTCTCAAAATGATTGTTAATGTCACCAACAGCATGTGTAATATCCATACTGTAAACTTTTGTTAAACTCCCTTAAAGCTCATATGGTGAAATATTATTATTTTAATATATATAATTAACCGTTTGTATCAAGAATGAGCAAGAGGTAAAATGAATTCTGGGTAACCTTATTTCATTCGTTATCCACCATGAAATTAGGATTGACAAATGAATGAATGGATCTACCAGTCATTGAAATAATGAGTAATAGTTGAGTGAAATAAGTCCGTGCACCTGTAGATAATTCGAATCTCAGTTATGAAATCCATATTTTATACGAGTTGACAACTAATTATGGAGAGTGGAAAGGCTCGAACCTTCTCTGTAAGGAACGTGTAGATGATCTGGAGGAAAGATGAGCGAAAATTTGCCATGGGAATCAATATGGATGGGCTTTCGGCTGATGAGTGTGAGGGTTAGTTCCACTGATGTGTTTCTTTGCTCTTCCAAGTAAGTTTCTTACTCATTGCAGCCACCATGCATAAAGATGGGGCATGCAACTAAGTGTATTAAGCTATATTCCTTGTTTTGTCTTTACCTCAGTGATTATTACTTTGTGGCTTGAGTTAGAGCTTATTATTTCAATGTGGATGGGATTTCGGCTGATGAGTGTGAGGGTTAGTTCCACCGACGTGTTTCTTTGCTCTGCCAAGTAAGTTTCTTACTCATTGCAGCCACCATGCATAAAGACGGGGCATGCAACTAAGTGTATTAAGCTATCTTCCTTCTTTTTACTTTACCTTTGTGATTATTACTTTATGGCTTGAGTTAGAGCTTATTATTTCAATATGGATGAGCTTTCGGCTGATGAGTGTGAGGGTTAGTTCCACTGACGTGTTTCTTTGCTCTGCTGAGTAAGTTTCTTACTCATTGCAGCCACCATGCATAAAGATGGGGAATGCAACTAGGTGTATTATGCTATCTTCCTTGTTTTGTCTTTACCTCTGTGATTATTACTTTATGGCTTGAGTTAGAGCTTATTATTTCAATATGGATTGGCTTTCGGCTGATGAGTGTGAGATTTAGTTCTACCAACATGTTTCTTTTCTCTGCCAAGTAAGTTTCTTACTCATTGCAGCCACCATGCATAAAGATAGGGCATCCAACTAAGTGTATTAAGCTATCTTCCTTGTTTTTTCTTTACCTCTGTTATTATTAATTTATGGCTTGAGTTAAAGCTTATTATTTCAATGTGGATGGGCTTTCAGCTGATGAGTGTGAGGGTTAGTTCCACCGACGTGTTTCTTTGCTCTGCCAAGTAAGTTTCTTACTCATTGCGGCCACCATGCATAAAGACGGGGCATGCAAGTAAGTGTATTAAGCTATCTTCCTTCTTTTTACTTTACCTCTGTAATTATTACTTTATGGCTTGAGTTAGAGTTTATTATTTCAATATGGATGGGCTTTCGGCTTATGAGTGTGAGGGTTAGTTCCACCGACGTGTTTCTTTTCTTTGGCAAGTAAGTTTCTTACTCATTGCAGCCACCATGCATAAATATGGGGCATGAAACTAAGTGTATTAAGCTATCTTCCTTGTTTTTTTTTTACCTATGTGATTATTACTTTATGGCTTGAGTTAGAGATTATTATTTTTATTGCTGCTAGTGACCTTCTCGGAAGACTCCCATTGATTCTTTTTTTTCAAGTAAGAAAAAAAAACACTCTTATTACTAACAATTCATATTCATCAAAGATCAATAAGATCATGTCCATATTACATATATCATTGCATTCAAATAAATGCCAGATTGGCAACTTATGTGAAAGCATCATGATTGGAGATCTATCCCATAAACATAGAAGAAAACCCCTAAAAACATTGGGTAAGTCCAAGTGAGGCTTCATGGCAGATCTGAAACCGCTTGCAATTTGAAGATAATCCATATGAAAAAGCATTATGTCAACTACCGCTGAGCCTATAAGGAATACTCGAGCGAGAGATCACATATACAAAAGATATATAAATACAATAAAGATAAAAGACTAAATGTAGAAGTATGATTCGACATGTACAGAGATAATATAGCCACATAAAATATAAAACTAGGCAAAAACGGGAAAAACTCCCTCGCTTGTGCTCCAAAAACCGGCTCGCTTGTAGTAGTCAGGCTCGCTTGATGCAGGAGTCATGGCAGAGGATATTCTTGATAATCCAGTAAAGTGGAAGCCATGTAATAAGAAATATGAATGGTACCAAAAGGTGACAGCAGACATCTTTTAGATAATGAGTCAACACGGGTGTTGTTCTCCCTATAAATGCGTTGAATGGAATAAGCCTGAAACTTCCGAAGTAGATACATGATCCGCTGCATCCATCCTGAGCTAATATTTCTTGACATAGTGCATCTTCCACTGCTCCCATCGATAGTGTATTTTGAATCTCCATATATGTGAATAGATGGGAGTTTGAGAAGATAGGCAATCATGATCCCACTCCATAAGGCCATTACTTCCACCTTGTAATTTGTGCTTGCCCCTCCATTCTAGACGATATGATAAAAATCCTTGTTTGAAAGCTTAATCTATGCTCCATAGCCACAAAGACCTTCCATATTATCTTCGTCAAAGAAAATCACTGCGAGTTCAATACTGTGTGGGCGATACCTCTTTGAGAGATCCACAATATCAGTGCATGCTTGAGGCTATTCCTTTATCCAAATAGCAATGTTACCAATAATATTACATAGACATAATGGAATCTCCTCAAAAATCCTGTAATTTCTACACACCAGATTTCTCAAAATACATAAAAGGGTAATGATTTAAATGAGCAGTTAGCAACAATCCATGTTTTAATGGTTTGAATGCAGTCAATTGGCCTCCATGAAGGATCTCCCATTAATCCTTCATAATTATTCCAAATAAGAAGAGAAAAAGTACAGGTAAAGAAAAGATGGTGAGCAGTCTCAACATGTAGATGGTAGAATGGGCACCTTCCCAGACCACAAAAACCCTGCTTACAAAGTGTTTCCCATGTCAGAACTCTGTCTTTCCACAACAACCATCCAAATAACACAATCTTCGTGGGAATTTTAAGCTTCCATGTATCATAGAAGGGAGACCCTAAAGTATCGGGAGACATCATAGCAACCTGATGCTCGTATATGTCCTTGACCAGTAACCCATCTCCATTTTACTTCCCATTCCAAACTAGGACATCGCCCTCTCCTTTAAAGAATAAGCTCATTGCTTGTAATATAATTTTGAGGCTCTCCCAATTGATAGCGTCGTTGTCCCTAAGCCCCAACATCTCAGATGTTTTCCATATGGGAGCACCGAGGTTCTAGCATGATATCAAATCAAAGAGTGAATGAAAGCCTCACTAATGGAGTCTATGCAGAAGATGGTGGTCAAGCTTAGAGGCAGTGTTAAGACCACTAATTCCTTCTACACCTAAAAGGATATCTTTCCCCGTTCCAAAATCCCATACCAGTCTCTGACCAAGGACATGCATGACTCGCTAGAAGCTTCACCATATAAGGGACTCTTTTTGCATAGCCCATGTGCTACCCAGGTAAAGGGATCGAAAAGGGTCTCCCTCAGCATATTTGTGTAATATAATACTTGACCAAACTCCCACGCCCTTTAAAGCACTCCATAATGATTTTACCAAAAGCGCATTTGAGAAAATCCCGAGGTTTAGGATTCCCCAACCCCCAAATCCTTTTAGAATGGAAATCGCCTCCAGCTTGCAGAGATGGATTTTTCGATGCCCTGTGGTTCGCACCCATAGAAAATCTGTAGCAATGACATTTATTCTATTGAATCTGCTCACTGGTAGGTAGTACAGGTGATACCAGTAGACCAAAATTTGAGATAAGACTGCTTGAATCAATATGAATCTACCACCGAGTGATAAGAACTTACTTGTCCATTCGTATATCTTGCTTTTAAATTTATCATTCAACCAAATCGAGTCTTTATTTTTATAAGAACACGGTTTGAGCCTAAAACCAAAGTAGGCGATGCCTTGCAAGATATGATTCCTTTCAACCCCCATAAACTTAGCAATGAATTTGATCTCATCCTCATCATCCAAATCATATAATAAGAAGGATTTTTCTTTGTTGATATACAACCCCGTAGCAGCTCCAAAGCGAGTAAGGATGAAGTGCAAGTAGAACCATTGATTTATGTTAAGAATACCAAAACTAGTAAGTGATCCACAAATAAGGAGTAATACATACTGAAGGAGAGAATTCCAGCCCATCAAAGTAGCCTTTGTTGTTTTCCATCTTCATCAAGTTTTTGAAGCCATCCATTATAATAATAAAATTAAGCGGAGATAGGGCACAACCCTGTCAAAGCCCTCTTTCAGCCAAGAAGAAATCCATTAGAATCCCATTAATCAGAACTGGAAATCTAAATGAAGTAATACAGGCCATTATCCATCTAATTGATTGTATATATAGACCAACCTTCAGGAGAATTAGTTTGATGTAAGACCAATCAGCAGAATCATAGGCCTTGTAGATGTCAACCTTCATGACTAGTGCCTCAGATTTGTATTCATGTATAGTGTGTAAGGCCTCCTGTGTGATAGAAACTGCATCATGTATTGAACTTCCTTTTAAAACCGAAATTGTTCCTTTGAAATACATGTAGAGAAGGTCCCCCACATTCTGTTGGCAATAATTTTGGAGGTGATTTTGTACATCACATTACATAATGAAATTGGCCTAAAATTTGTGAACTGAGTTGGATCTGATGATTTTGGAATAATAGTCAAGAAGGTGGAGTTCATCTCACCCAGGACAGATCCCAGAATTCGGATCTATTCCACAACCGAGAGCAGTTCATCCTCCATAAAATCATAAAAGTGTATATAGAATTTTGCTGGCCATCCATCCGGCCTGGGGCTTTTGTCATGTGAAATGATTTGAGAGCATCTAGTAGCTGCCTTTTTGTTATTTTTGCCTCCATTATATTGTTTTCATCTTAGTCAAACATGCAGGGCATGTGATGAAGGATCCAAGATTGGCATTGATGGTCAATTCCTGGGTCTGTTTTATAAAAACAAGAGAAGTATTTTAGTGCCTCTTTTTGAATATCAGCAGTATTATGTATCATGGGGCCATCCATGGACTTAATCTTCCATATTGAATTTTTATTCCTGTGTCCATTTGCACAATTATGGAAGAACTTAGTGTTCAAGTCGCCTTCCTACAACCATTGAACTTTACTTTTTAATTTCCGGGTGGCTTCCTTGATTTTTAAGTTCTTTATATTTCGGCCCTCCAACATTTCTATTCTGGAGTAAGTTTGTGCGTCGGGAGGGGCAGTCTTCATGTCCAAATATATCACAGATAAGTTCCTTTTAATGTCACGTAGCTCCCTTTGTAATTCCTAAGTTTTTTATATCTGCCATTTCTTTACAATGATCTTGAGTCTTCTAAGTTTATTTGCAAACCTTACCCAGCCCACCTGCTCAGGATCGAGTCCCTCCTCCCTCCAAAATTCAATCACCATTTTATTAAAGGAGGAGTCTTGTAGCCAGACTCGATTAATTTTGAATGACATCCTGACCAATGTAGATTCCTGTCTCCATGAGAGTGCGATCGCCATATGATCAGAGAGGTTTGAAGTGTATACCGTAGACCTGATATTCCCTAGCTTTTGGATGAGCATGACCTTAATCATGGTGCGATCGAGGCGTTTGACATTAAAGTCATTCCCTTGGCACCTATTGGTCCATGTCGGCATGAGAGGAGAAGTTTTTATATCAATCAGACCAGAGTCATTGAATAATTGGCCAATTCTGTCAGCCAACGTATCCATCTGTGCCCTGTCACCCCATGATTCATCAATGGATAGTCACCCAACATCATAAGGTTTTCAAGGCCAAGGATCCCCGATTTTCCCATCCGATCCCAAAAAACATCCTGATTTTGGCATGGTGCATATACATTGAGAAGGAAGATAGAGTCTGTGACTCCTCTGAGATGGCCATGTAGCAAAATTCCGCCAAAAAATTTATAGGCCATTAAATTCAGAAATAATGGGTCCCATGTGACCAGCATACCACCCGCTCGACCCACAACATCCACACCCACAACATGCCAAACTGAGCGAATAATTAAAACAGATTCAATAGCAACTTCACGATTACACAAATTTTCCTGCAGAAAAACCACCGAGGGTTGTAGTTCATAAAACATCTGGCGAAGGATATTAGGTCGCTATATTACTATTATAGTCCCTTATTGTTGTTAGTGTAACCCCCTTATTGTTATTATTATACCCCTGTAACCCCCATATTGTTATTATTGCACCCTTAAATTATTATTTTTAGGTCGGCTAGGATTACATTGTGGCCCCATGGACTCCTATATATAGAAAGGAGGTTTTGTAATTTGTATCATCCAAGAATTGTTCATTCATGTAATGTATTAGAGGTTTCCCCCTTGAAGTGGCTTATTTCTAAGGCGTTGATATCTCTTTTCTTCTATTTTGGAGCTGGTTTCACAACATTTGATATCAGAGCTTTGATTTCTAGGGTTTCGCTGCTCTAAACAGGTCATCGTAGAATTTTCGATATAAATTTGTTTCTACAAAGGTTCCAAAGCTGAAATTTTTAGAGTGCGAATCTGAAATCATGAGGAACATCATCGCAAATTTTAGAGCTTGGTTCGCAATATTTTCGGAGATATGATCTGCTGAAGTTAGGGCTTTTTGCAGGCTCCTGAATCTCACTTAAAAAGGTCATCGCAAAAATTTCGCTATAACATTTTTTCTACGAAGGTTCAGAAGCTGAATTTTTTAGCAACCGAAGTTGGAATCTTGAGGAACATCTTCAAAAAATTTTAGAGCTTGGTTCGCAATATGTTCAGAGATATGATCTGTGGAAGTTAGGTCTTTTGCAGGCTCCCGAATTTCATCTCAAAGAGGTGATCGTGGGAAAATATTCATAACTCTCTCTCCGAGCATCGGATTGGAATTCTATAAAAAGTGACTGGAAGTATAAAGATTGTAGTTTCCTGTCTATAAATTTCAGAGCCAAAGAAACAAACAGTGACACGTGGCAATTCGTACAATTTCGCTCTACTAAACCAGTCCATAATTAGCTCCTTGTGGGAGATTGGACATAACGTTGTCTTGAAAAATCCAAATCAAGTCAGACCTAAGCTTTAGAGGACTACTACAGGGCCAAATTTCAGATATTGAGGATCTGCAAGTATAGAGATGAGTCAATTTCTATATCGAGCTCCTCGAAAGCAAGTAAAAGGTGTGTATTTTGTTTTTTTGAACTGCATAAATCTTGTTTGAAGAATCAAGTTGAATTGATTCCAAGGGCATATTGTAGAATATATTTCAGTATTGGGTTCTAAAATGCCTCCTAAAAAGAATTGAACACCCATTAAGCCTTTAGAAGGCTCTACTATGACTCATGAAGATGAAGAATGGCAACATGACATATTTAATTTACAAGAGCAAGTGTAACAAATTTCTCTTTCGCGAAGAGCAACAAAAAATGACATGGAAGTTTAGAAGAAAGGTGTGGAAACTAAGATGGATGGTTTGAAGAAAGGCATGGAATCTAGGATGGATGGTTTGAAGAATGGCATGGAAGCTAAGATAGATGGCATGGAAGCTGGCATGGAATCTAAGATGGATGACATGGAAGCTAATATCGATGAAAAAATGGAAAACATGAAGAATGATCTAAAAGCAGACATGGAAGGTTTGACAAAGTTGATACAAAAATATTTTCTAATGGTGAAAAGATAGTAGAGGAAACTCATGATGAGAACAAAATAAATGTTAATCGTGATTTCATAAACTCTAATGTTGGCAGGAAGAACCACCATATTCCAAAAATGGATATGAGAAATTTTGATGGAAAGGATCCTGTAACATGGATACTACAAATGGAGCAATATTTTGATCTCAATAATGTGAAAAACACACAAAAGGTATGCATTGCAACTTTACATTTAGAAAAAAATACATTTGTATGGTATCAATGGCTTTTCTCCCGTAAAAAAATTGTCACTTGGTCAATTTTTACGAAGGAAATGGTATCACATTATGAGGATAGAAAGAGCAACACCTTCTTTAGCCAATTGATAAATCTCAAAGAAAAGGGTTTAGTGGGGGAGCACATTGAGGACTTCCAAAAATTGAATATAAGGGTAACTAATATTCTAGAGGAACACATGATTGATCTCTTCATAGGTACTTTAAAGGATAACATTCAACATGAAGTTCATGTTTTGGAACCCGATTCATTGGAGAAGGCATTCAGGTTGGCAAGGAAAATTGAATGTAAAATTATGGCAACAAGGAAGCCTACCACTCACTTTTATAAAGAGCGAAGTGTTGCTACTCCTAGATTTCCACAACCTACAAGGTTGACACCACAACAATTGGAAGAAAAAAGAGAAAAAGGGCTTTAATACAGTTGTGATAGAAAATACACTAAAGGTCATAAGTGTGCTGAGAAGAAATTATTTTACATAGATTGTGAAGAGGAAGAAGAAAATGAACAAGAAGAAGATATACACCAGGAACCAACCCTAGAACAGGAAGAAATAATTCTGACCATATCGTGTAATAAATTGGTAGGAATTACCACTCCTCAAACTCTCAAGATAGAAGGAAATATCAAGAAGAAAAAGGTAATAGTGTTGATTGATTTAGGTAGTACCCATAATTTTATTCATTGTAAGGTAGCCAAGGAATTTAATTGTTTCCTATACCCAGCAATAGAATTTCAAGTGATGGTTGCACATAGAGGAACTATAAATTTCTCTCGAAAATGCCATAATATCAAGCTAACCATGGGGGAATATATATTGAATAGTCCAATGCTTTCCATTCCTATGGGAGGTGCTAAATTACAATGGTTGCAATCTTTGGGGACAGTAGCTTTTAATTTTCAAGAACTTTTCTTGAATTCATTTTCAGAAGGAAAGGAAGTCGAATTATGGGGTATTACAGGGAAGCCGGGAAAGATAATAAGATCTAATGTCATGACAAATATTCTAAAGAAAGAACAATGAGGCGTAATTGCATAATTATGCTCACTAGAAGTTCCAACATCAAAATCATCTATTTCTGCAGATCTCCAAAAAGTCTTAGGCAATCATTCCAAGGTTTTTGAAACTCCCAAAGGACTCCCACCTATTTATGATCATGATCATGCTATTCATTTGATTCTAGGAATTTTTCCTCCAAACATCAGGCCTTATAGATATCCTTATGTCCAAAAGAGCGAAATTGAACGTATGATTGCAAAAATGTTAGAGGTTGGTATAATTCAACCTAGTCAAAGTTCTTTCTCTGCTCCTTTAGTATTGGTACACAAGAAGGATGGATCACGACGCATGTGTGTGGATTATAGCGAGCTCAATAAGCTCACCATTAAAGATAAAGTTACCATTGCTGTGATTGATGAATTATTGGATGAATTACATGGAGAAATTTATTTTACCAAGTTGGATCTTCGTTTAGGATATCATCAAATTAGAATGAAGACTGAATATATTCAGAAAACAACATTTCGAACTCATGAGGGTCATTATGAATTTTTGGTCATGCCTTTTGGCCTTACCAATGCACCTTCTACATTTCAAGGCTTGATGAATAACATTTTCAAACCCTTCCTTAGAAAATTTGTGCTAGTATTTTTTGATGATATAGTAATCTACAATAGGTCTTGGAAGGATCATGTTCAACATGTTGACAGGGTGCTCAAACTATTGCAGGGGAAACAATTATATGAAAAAACATCCAAATGTGTTTTGGAGTAAAAGAGGTGGAATATATGGGTCGTATTGTATCTCATGAGGGTGTTAAGGTAGACCCTAACAAAATTAAATCCATTAAAGAATGGAAAGTCCCTACAACCATAAAGCAGTTGCGAGGATTTCTCGGGTTAATAGGGTATTATCGCAAGTTTGTTAAGAATTATGGGAGAATAGCAGCACCTCTAACAACATTATTGAAGAAAGATGGATCATGGACTCCTGAAGCAACTAAGGCCTTTGAACATCTTAAAGAGTCAATGTCTCTAGCACCGGTCTTAGCTACGCTAGAATTCACAAAAACCTTTATTGTGGAATGTGATGCCTCAGGAAATGAAATTTGTGTTGTTTTAATGCAAGAAGGAATACCCATTGCTTTTGAACGCCATCCAATGAAAGGAAACTATTTACAGAAAGCTATTTATGAGAAAGAAATGTTAGCAATACTGCATGCACTAAAGAAATGGCGAACTTACCTGATGGGAAGACACTTCAAGGTAAAAATTGATCATGATAGTCTTAAATTTTTTTTGGAACAAAGACTATCTTTAGAAGAGAAAAAAAAATGGGTCACAAAGATGTTGGGTTATGAATTTGAAATAATATACAAAAAAGGGAAGATAAATGTTGTTGCAGATGCACTCTGAAGAAAGAATGAAGAGGTGGAAGCATTGCTTTGTGCCATTTCTATTATCCAACTAGATTGGATAAGCGAAGCAAGGGATGAATGGAAGAAGGACAAAGAAGTGTGGAAACTCATTCAAAAGTTGCAGCAATATCCTAGTACATCTGATACATTTAGTTGGAAAAATGATTCCTTATGGTACAAAGATCACTTATATCTTTGTAATAATTCCCAACTAAAACGAAAGATTCTTTTGGAATTACACACTTCTCCTTTAGGAGGTCACTCAAGATTTTTAAAAACTTACCACAGGGTGAAGAAAGAATTTTTCTGGGATGGCCTTAAATATGATATTCAAAATTTTGTGGCAGAATGTTTGATTTTCCAGCAGAATAAAATTGAGATAATTAAGATCTCGGGTCTTCTACAACCTTTATCCATTCCAAGTCAATGTTGGGAGGAGATTTCAATAGATTTTACCACAGGTTTACCTAAGTCCAAAGGAAAGAGTGTCATCATGGTGGTAGTTGATAGACTTACCTATTATGCACACTTTTGTGCATTATCTCAATGTCAATTTAAAGCAAGTACAGTTGCTACTACATTGATGGACACAATTTAAAAGCTACATGGGAACCCAAGGGTTATTGTGGGTGACAGAGATCCCATTTTTATTGGAAATTTTTGATGGAGTTATTTTCTTGTTTTGGTACTCAATTAGCTCATAGCTCATCTTATCATCCTCAATATGATGGTCAAACTGACATAGTAAATAAATTTTTGGAAGGATACTTTCATTTTTTTGTATCTGATAAACAAACACAATGGGTCAAGTGGTTACCTCTTGTTGAATGGTGGTATAACACTTCCTTCCATACTGCAGCAAAAATGACCCCATTTATGGCACTTTATGGATAACATCCACCGTCCATCACATCATCTTTAAGAGAAAATTCAAAGGTTCAAGCAGTGGAAAATCACATCGAGCATGAACAAGAAGTTATCCAGCTCTCAAAGGATAACCTGAATTTGGCACAAAATCAAATGAAACAATAGGAAGATCAACATCGCAGTGAGAGATGTTTTGATGTAGTAAACTGGGTATTTTTACGGCTACAACCATACAAACAAATGTCCCTCAAGAAACCTAGAAGGATAATTAATTATCGCCAAACTAATATGGTCCTTAAATGGTGTTGCAAAAGATTGGCACTATGGCATACAAATTGGAGCTTCCTTATTATTCATGAGTGCATCCAATTTTCCATGTTTGATGCTTAAAGAAGGTTATAGGTGAAAATATCCCAGTTCAAAAAATATTGCCAAAACTTTATGAGGAAGGAAAAATCATATTGGAACCTGAAGTGGTCACAGAAACAAGAACTCGACAGCTACGAAATCGATCAATTTCAGAGTATCTCATCAAGTGGAAGAACTTTCCCACTGAATATTCTACATGAGAGGATGAGAATTTTATACAAAAGCACCAAGAGCTACGCAAGCGTTGAGGACAACACTTTTTTTAAGGAGATGGGAATGTTAGGTCCCTATATTACTATTATAGTCCCTTATTGTTGTTAGTGTAACCCCCTTATTGTTATTATTGTACCCATGTAACCCCCATATTGTTATTATTGTGCCATTAAATTATTATTGTTAGGTCAGCTAGGATTACATTGTGGCCCCACTAAGACTACATTGTGGCCCCATGGACTCCTATATATAGAAAGGAGGTTTTGTAATTTGTATCATCCAAGAATGGTTCATTCATGTAATGTATTGGAGGTTTCCCCCTCGAAGTGGCTTATTTATAAGGCTTTGATATCTCTTTTCTTCTATTTTTGGAGCTGGTTTCATAACAAAGGTGAAGAATTTTTGAGGGATCACCCATCCTCCGTATATTTAGAGAGATGGCAGTCATCATAATGGAACATCACTGGGGCTACTTGCTCTAAGGCCCCGAGGATCACCAAAAACTGAGATAGGTACATCATGCAGATCATAAAGGTCCCATTAGAAAAGTGATTTGGTCTTGAGCCGACCATGAAAGTGTCTGGAGCCCTTTTTAGTAGTCTTTCTCATGGTAATATTGGAAGTAGATTCTGAAGAAATTGTAGGGAGGGTGATTTTAGGTCCTTTTTCAAAGACTGTAAGGGCCGCCATATCAAGCAATAGATTACCTAGAAGGTTTTCCTGGTCAATACCCACAGTATTTCTCAGGGATTCTAGGTGATCTGTGTGTTCAGGTTCATGAGAAGATGGTGGGGAAGCCCACTCCAAACGGGGCATCAAGGGTGAGACTAAAAATGGCTCAAATGGCTGCATACACAGAGATAAGATGGGATTTCCCAAGTATACTGTGCCATGAGGATCATCAATTGGTTTATCCAGATGTGGAGATGAATATTTATGGGAATGTAGGGGATAACCTTCATTCCCTTAGGGAGAAACCGCAGAGGCAGGAATAGAAGGGGCAGTAGGATCAGAGGCGATCCTAGCATATTGTATAGGAAAATTAGAGGATAATGATCTGACATTATTAGAAGAAGGGGGTATTAACTTACCCGATTGATCTGATCTAGAAGTATGTGCAGGATTTTTTCCTTATTGGCGGCCATACTATCTACCTCTGCTACGTCCTCTTTTCCATTGTCTCACGGGGCAGGATCTTTGCAAGTGCCCCATGTGGTGGGATATTAGACAACGGAATGACACACCCTATAAATCCACTTGCTGACAATCAGTGCGCTGTCCCTAGATTAAGTCGACATCGCTCGACAACCCACCTTGAAAGGAAACTTCGACCAGGATCCAAGCGATGTGCTTGTCTGCAGTTCTGATACATCTGGGATCCAAGTATTTTGTGGTACTAATCGAATTTCTGATAGCCCTCAGATTTTTCAATGTCCAGAACACAAGGGGGAGTCCTGGTAATTTTACCCATACCAGTTTACTCTTCGGGGCAGCTATGACAAGGTTAAATCCCAAACACCATGACATGAGCTACATAAAGCTCCTACCCCTAACCCATGTGCAGTACATAATTTTCCTACAATCTTCCTCATGCAGAAAGTGGACGCTGAACTAGTTCCCCATCATTTTACTAAATTTTGGGATGTATCCTAGAATTGGGAACCAATAGTTCTTAACCCATTTAGACTTATCTATGAGAACATCATATGGGTATAGCCACCTCCCTATCAATGCACGTTTTTGCAGACTATCTACTCTGTCCCAGAGGTCATCATGCTCTAAAATCAATTTTTTTACGTTTGCTTCAGGTTTATTGTAGCTATCCTTGGAATGAGATTTACACCTCAACAGTCCAGGCTGAGAAACAGAGGGATGCTCAGTCCTGTGTGAGGAAAAAACTTGTTCCCTCTGAAGCAGAGCTTCGTTCAAGATATTATCCTTAGCATATTTCGGAAAATAGTCAGATGCCAGCCCCAAAGCAGCTTGTGTTGTTATTCCCAGTCTTTCCTTTTCAGCACGTAAGGTGGAAGTGATCATAACCTCATGCGTTGACGTATTTGAAGAGAGTATGTTGGAAATATCCATTTTGATACATAAAAAATAGAGTGAAACTGAAAAAATACAAGGAAAGATACCCGATTGTATCTGAGAACTACTTTTGGCCGAAAATCAAGTGACACCGACTCCCATCGATTCTTGCACAAAGGAATAAGTTGTGGTAGTTCTTCTAATTCAAAATAATTAAAATTCACATAAAAAGGGGTGTAATATTAAATTATGGACATTGAATAAGGATACTCTCACTTAGTTTGTTCATGGAAAAAGACACCAACCGTTTGAGAAAAACATTATTCACGAAATTAGATTGAGTCCCATAAATTGATTAAATATTTTTAGCCTTTAACCTAGATATATATTTGATTATTTAGATTATACTCTGAGCTTGATTGTAAATTTTGTTGGTTTACTATTTTGCTGGATAGTAAATGTGGTTATTTTACTATCATGTTGTTTGATTAACATTTTTGAGTCCAAATATAATAACTATTTTGACAGGAAAGGACTATTGGGTTGGATTTATTTTGCAAATGATTATTTTTTCATGTAAGTAGAATAGTTATAATGTTAGTTTTCTTTAGAAAATATTGTGTTATATGCTAAAATAATAGTTATTATGGGAAATATTATATATTTTCATTGTGTATTTGTGTACAAGAATAATAGCTATGGTGTTAAATTTTTTTTTTTTGTAAGCTTGGTAGCACCTTTCATTTTTCTCTTTTTTTCACTCCATCTTCGTCAACATGTCTAGATACATCATCCCGATTGGCGAAGGGAATTGAACTGAAGGGAAACAACTATGGTGCTAAATTCCTCGAAAACACATTATGTGTTTTTTGATAGATTCGGTGAGGAAGTGATAGGAAATGCATGCATAAAAGAATAGCTACTATTCTTTTGATTTATTGGAAAATAAATGTGTTTTTTCATTCAAGGAAAGAAATATTATTGTGTTAGACTTCAAGAAGGAATATGTGATTATTTTTAATACATAGTTTCTTGAAAAGAACATGTTCTTACACACACAAAAAATAATATTTATTTTCTTAAGTTCTTGTAAATAGAACATGAATTGAGCTACACAAAATATTAGCTATCATGTTCATTTTCCTTGAAGAAAATGTTTAATTATATGTAAATATTGCTAATGTGTTATGAGAAATTATAACTATTATGTTAGTTTTATCTTGGAATATAGAATGTATTTTCATGTACAATAGATATTGTGAATAGGTCTATTTTGGAAAAGATACATGTGGAAACTAATATGCATTTTCATGCATAAAAATAATGTCTATTATTTTATTTCTTTTAGAAAAGAATACATAATTGTGGGAGTTGTAGGGTCCTACATGATAGATGTGATAGAGAGTCAAAAAGTGTTAGACTGCAAGATGAAAAATATAAAAAAGTGAAAGAAATATTGCTACAAAGTGGTGAGGGTGCAAAATATCACCTCACTAGAGATGGCATAATAGGTTCAAAGGCATAATTTATGTGCCTACCAGTGATGAAATTAAAATTTTGATAATAAAGAGCTCCATTTTAAGCCTTATTCAGGCCACCCATGGTAGACCCTTACAAACATTAAAAAACATTATTATTGGTTTAGTATGAACAATTAAGTGGCATATTTCATGGAAAAATGAATATAATTCCAGCAGGTGATAGTCAAATGCAAATATCCGACAAGATTATTGTAACCTATCCCCATTACAGAATGAAAGTGGGGGGTAATTTGTATGGATTTTGTTACATGATTTCCTAAATTCATAAAGGAAATCAAGGAAATTGTGAGGCTACTTGGCATTCCCAAGAAGATTGTGTCAAACATAGATGTTAGGTTCACTTTGAGGTTTTGGAAGTAGTTTTTGTAGGAATGGCAACATAATTGGCAGTTAGTACATACTTTGATCCCCAAATAGATGGGAAAACAGAGAGGATTAACATAATCCTTGAGGAAATGTTAAGAATGTATGTCATGCATCATCCCAGGAAGTGGGAAGAATAGATTCCACTTGTGTAATTTTCATACAACAATGGATACCAGGAATGAATAAAGATGAGCTCATTTGAGGCATTGTATGGTAGGAGTTGCAACACCCTTGTTATCTAGAGTGTTCGAGTGACCAAGGTCCATACAGGATCTAATATGCTCAAGGATATGGAGTAGCAAGTCCAGGTGATAAATTATAACTTGAAAGAGGCACCAGATAGGCAAAAAATTTATGTAGATCAACATAAAATGCACAAATAGTTCCAAGTGATGGGCCTCTAAATTAGACATAAATTAAGGCCCATCTAACCTTTCTTAGGAACATAAAATATATAATAGTCTCTCCTTCAACATTTGATTATGCTTTTTTAATCTTTAATATATTCTTAGGAAGGTTTCTAGATAATTACATATTTCTGCCTAATATTATTTATTTTTGAAGGATATTATGAGAGTATTAGGAAGATTACGGAGACTTGGAGAAGGAGATAATTTAGGGACTTGCTCCCTACTATTGGAGGATCAAGATTTAAAAATAAACGAACAAAATATGACGAAATTATTCAAAAATTCTAGAGAAATTTTGGAATTCCGATATTTGAGAAAATTTATGAATGTGTTCCCTCTCATTTTCTACAAACTCCTAGTGTTGGGAACCAGATCCACTATTTGAGGGATTTTTGGAAGGAAAGATTCCTCCTTTCAAGGGGAATTCATATTCATCATTTTGTATAAGTACAAATTCGAATTGGCCTCTAGGGGCATGTATTGTTTATTGTTATTGTGGAGAAAACTTGTTTTCTGGAAGCTCCAATATCTTTTCTTGCAGTGATGTACTTGAACTGATTCAAGAATGAATATTCGTTCCATTCTTATATTCTAAGGATGGTTTCTTCCATAGCACTCAGAGTCCTCCTTGGGATTGGTCATCCAAGGATCCTTAGAGCCCTATTGCATAATTTATTTATATTCTTGTCGCTTCTTATTCACATGCATCTCTTATTTCTGTTTTTCATAATTTTGTATTTAGTATTGTTCCTTTTCTTGATGTAGTATTAAGTTAAATGATTGAAGTGAATTCCATTCCAAGTTATTTATAGTTTCAATATCATTATTCATCCTTTTAATAACTTTGTAAGGTCATATTCATCACTAAGATACTTGGATTTGGTTACTAGTTCATGAATATAAGATTTCTGGAAATGCCTCGCAGTGAAATAGTAGTAAGTTTATGCTATTTTTTATAAAGTGTTAATGAGATCCATTTGACTTGATTCCACTTGAATTACGTCATTTTAATGTTAAATTTAATAACAAAATTCACCCCATTTCATCTTCACTTCATTAGGTTAGTCATTTAATAGATTAACTACCTCACTAGTTCTTGAATTTACAGATTTTAGAGTAGTAATTTTCCGTTATTTTTTCGCACGTGTGAACATGGTAATTTTGGAGTTATTTCACTTGGAATGGAGACCTAAGACATCCTAATTACTAATAAACTATTTCCCATACAATTTTCATTTCATTTAATTGGTCATTCGATGATTTATTTCCAAAACATACTTTCCTGTAGCAAAAATAGAGTTTCCTGTAGCACTCTTGTAGCATGTGTAAACTCAACCAAATTTTCTCCCAAAGATTGGTTTTTGTCTCTTAGGCTTGAATCATGACCCCTAGGATCTAAATACATGATTGAGTAAGAATAAACACCACTTAGGACATTCATTTTCTCAAAATGGATTAGGCTTTTTTATTTGAATTCATACTCTTAGGATTTCAATTACAAATTGTTGTTCTTTCCTAGGATTAATTTCTTTTCAAAGCAATAGTTCCATTTCAGAAATTAGTTTACGCTTTGATTTCATGACATTCAATCCATTACATCAAATAAAAAAAAGAATGACACATTGTATGTTGGACATATAGTGTTGATACCTCTTAAGTTTGTATGAATCCCCTGTTGACAAGTAAAGTTGGTAGCCTCGGTAGTTGTAACATTCTTGTTGCAATATTGAGGCACATCACTTTTTGGCTTCAATTCTAGGGAGGTGTCAAAGTATGCATTATTTTCTTCCCTATTTGATTCATTTATTTTCTCTCTACAAAAAAAAAAAAAATTTTATTAGGCATATTTCATTTCAAAAATAGAAAATTGCATTGCATTAGCATTGTTATTCAAAATAAAAAAATAAAAAAAAATCTCCAACACCAATACCCCCCCCCCCCCCCCACACACACACATTTGATCACATGGTGCAGAGAGAACCACATCACCATCCACTTTTGCAGGCAGAAGAAAAATAGGTGGAAGAAAATGTGGAAGAAATGAATGGAGATGATGACAACGAGGAATATCCTCTTGGATTTCCCATTCAAGATACTAATGTCATTGTGCATATGAAGAAAATCCCTTCATATTTCCTTCCCAAATTCCATGGTATGAGGTTAGAGGATCCAGAAACATTTCTCTTTGAATTTGAAATACTTTGTAGATCTTATGGCTACTTAGCACACACTCGAAAATTGAGATTGTTTCCTGCAAGATTAAAGGATAGAGATCTTAAATGGTTCATGAGTCTAAGTACTAATTCAATAAGATCATGGAAGGATATGCAAAATATATTTCTAGAAAGATGTAAAGATCATGATCTTAAGGAAGAAGTATTTATAATGAATCAAAAACAATATGAGAGCCTTGAAGGCCCAATAAAGAGGTTCATGTATAATTTTAAGAGGGAAAAATTACATCATTCAAGATTTGACACACTAAAAACCCTCTTACTTAGAACAATTACGGATGAGTGCATTGATATCCTTGATCTCATGAGTAAAGGAGAAGTATACAAATTATCATTTGAATAAATTTGTGAAACATGCAAGCACATATCAAGAGGAAGGGCAGGAGTAAGTAAACTTGATATGATGCAAGGGCCTACTTCACAATTTGAAGCTTATTCACATCCATATCAAACTAATTGGAATACACTCCCTCATTGGAAATCTTGGCCATCTCAAACCCAAAACCAATCTTGGCAACAAGATTGGCAAGGACCTTATGGGAAAAATGCACAATATCCTCAATATTTTCCTTAATATCTGCCATACCCAACTCCATGCTATCCCTCCCATCCACCTCCACCACAACCAAAACCTCAAACACATCCATCTCATATATCCACTCCCACTCAACTACTTGTACCACCATCTCCAAACCTACACAATGAAGTATCTCAACCCACTTACAATGCTGAGGTATAATACTACCAAACATATCCTATTGATCTAAATGGTATTCATCTTAGTTCAAGAAAGGTATTATAAAAAAGAGATTCTCTTGATGTCATTGAAGGACAACATCAAGAAGAAGAATATTGGAGTGAGGATATCAAAGAATCAGGGGTTGTACTTGATGAAGACCAAACATCAACATCACATATTGAGAAATTTCCCTCATGTTTACAATCATTTCCTCCATGTGTTCATGATAATAATCAGAAAAAAGAAGAGGATTTGAATTTCATGGTAGAAGAAGACATGAAGAATGTTCCCAATGAGCAAGAAAACCAAGGGCATCAAATATATATTTAAATATGGTTCTAGACAATGATTAAGTTGCAAGAAAACACTCTTCTTCAACAATACCTGATACAATCTTAGTGAAAGCAATTCATCTCTCATATTCAGGTACATGTCAAAGCATTCATTTCAAGTGTACACATGATTTTATTTGTCATCTTGATGTGCACATGGCTCCATTGGAAGTATTACTATATTTGGAATATTTTTTTTTTTCAAATAGAGTAGGATAGGAAAAAATAAAAAAAAAATGGAAAAGAGAAAAAAGAAAAAGAATAAAATCTCAGGTGAAAAACTCTTTTGAGGTGCCTAAGATTGGCTCACTAATTGAAGACCTCCATGATGTGGTCAATGGGTTGGACAAAGTAGAAAATAAGAGAAAAATAAAATATTCTAGGTGAAAACCTCCTTTGAGGTGCCTAGGCAGACCTACTAGTTAAAAACCTCATCGAAGCATCTACTAGGCCTAAAGGAAAAAGTAAAAAGAACCAAAAAATGAAAAGAAAAAAAATCTATTTTCTCCATGTGTCTCTCTCTAATGAATGCAGGTGCTCTCCAACCTTTGCAAGTAGAAAAAAATAAAGTTGGCTCCAAAAGAAAAAGTTGGTCAAAACCCTAGTCAAAGTAAGCCAAAATTGGAATTCCTCCTCCTTTTATTATATTCTCCAAAAGGACCAAGGTCATGAAAACCCATCACCCTCATCCATTTCCAACATTCACCCATCATTTCCAATATTTTCTCATTCATTTTCCTCATTGTCCTAAAATTCTACAGGAAACCGTGTTTGAAAATTGTTTTTATTATATCTCAAAATCTGTGTATCCATTTGCTAGCCTATTTCATGGGGATATGCATATAGACTATGGTAACATGCTCAAAAAATTTCAGTACATTCTATTTCACAGTGTGTGCTAAATATACGTCCATAACCTACAACTATTTTTAATTTTTATTGAGATTCATGCATCAAATGGCTGAGATATTTAATGGGGAGGTGCATAAGGATGATAGTCTCAAAAAATTTCAGTTCAATCCAATCTACATTTTAAGAGATATGGCCAAACAAGTCAGTTACAAGGGGCTGTCCTGAACTACTACATGAAACTCTGTAATTGTCATAGGAAGTTATAGCAAGCTACATTCAGGTGGATTGAGGGCAAAAAAAAATCATAGAGAGTCTTGATGTGTAAAAAAATCAATTAGGAGAGTCTTCCTATCATTTCCTACCACCTTCTAATCACTCCTCCATCTCAAGCACAATAATTTTTCACTCAAACCCTACACTCTATCACTTCTGTAACAAACAAAAAAATATGCAAAAATAGAAATTTCCTTCACATCATTCTTCCAAGACCACACTACTCCTTCTTAGCCTTACCACACTCTCCTTCATCACCCCATTCATATTGGAAGTCAAACAAATACAAAGAAGGCCTTTTAAAAGAAGGAAACATGTTCCTCTAGCAAACTCGCCTAATCACCACAAAGCATTATAAGTGGTTTTATCAATCATCCAAGAAGACATAAAAAATTGTGAGATGAATATGAAGAGCTTATGGCACTCTGAGAAGGAATTTCACCAGCAAAAACAACCTAGACATCAGAGAGTCAACTACAAACATACAATAGATGTATCAATAAAGCATGCAAACATGAAGTCAATCATAGGCTTCAACACTCACATCATGAGCATCTCAACATTTAAGTCAGGGATGTGAAGTAGAAACAATAACAACAAAATAAACCCTAGAATACCTCCAAATTCAAGGCTATCAACAATATGGCCTCCATTAGATTATCACATGCAGCTTCAGTAGCAGCTTCAGAACTAGTAAAGACGACTTCAACAGTCATATCAGCAACTTCAATATCACCTGCAAAAGAAAATCAAGGGTAAAGCTCAGGTATGCAATCATCTAAACCTCCCTTCGAATCTATTCTAGGTTAATAAAATATTAAAAGTGCGAGAAGTAATTTTTTTTATAGCCAAAATCAGTAATAGAGCAGTGTCAGCCTTATCTCACAATTAGCTTCACTTTTCCACTAAGAGACACACATATGTGGGACAGGAATAAGAGAAAAGTAAAGAGGACTTGGGAAAGTGGGTAGTAATCAGTTAGTTGTGATGGAAGAGTAGGAGTGCCAAGGGGTAACTGAGGGCTAACTCATTAATAGAAAAAGAACTTTGACTTTATTTTGCATGCAATGAAAAAAAAAAGAGAAAAAAATAATTGAAAAAAAATAAAATAATTTGAAAAAGATAAAAATTAAAATAAAAGGTGGACCCACCAACTCTTTGCATGTGAAATAGAGTTGCTAGAGGTGAAATAGGACTACTACAAGCCAAATTTTCTACAAGAAGTTGCTACAGGAAAAACAGATTTGTTATAGGAAAGACAAATTTTCTACATGAATTTAGCTATAACAATTTTTTTTGATGAAAGGTGGTTTTCCTCCTCTCTTCTCTCTATCCTCTTCTTACACACTCCATAGAAACTCCAACATGCACCCATTTTCTCATTTCACTTTTCATGTAGGCAGAAAACTCCAATTTTACTCCTGACTATAATTGGTACAAGAAAGTCCTAGCAGCTACAAGATTCTTGTAGCACTAGAGGAAGCCATGTAAATTCTATAGGAAACTTCTTTACAAGAAAAGTAGTTGTCTGAAAGGTTTCTAAACTTCAAAAAGAGCACATGAAAATTTATTTATTTTCCGATACCTACCACTCCCAACCCTCACTTCACTCCATGCACAATGATTCACTACCTAAACCGTATGTTGTGCCACTAGAAGCTAGATCACCTACACCTTGGCATGGGAAATTTCCCTTTACCTCTTCATAAATCCAATTATTCCATCACTCCATACCTAACCTCCATAAACCATTTATGTTAATGTATAAGCAATATGGAGCCCCAAGAAGCAGAGAGAGGACTGCTACAGGAAGTTGAAAATTTTATTGTAGCAATTCTGTATATGGAACAAAAAGGTCAAAATATAAGGATAAGTTGATGAATATGGATTCAAAGGACCACTAGTAGACTCCAAGATGGTCAACACACCAACAAAGGCACCTGAGGACCTCCATGCAAGAACTGTAAGAAGAAATACCGAATAAAAAGGTTAAGAAACTCACTTACAAACAAGCTGCTAACTGAGAAAATACATAAAAAAACACAACAAGAGAAGGAGAGCTATGGCTATCACCAAAATCCACCTCCCTACACCAGATAATGTTTGCAACTCCTCAACAACAGGTACAAACAAGGCCCTGACATTAAAATTGAAGAATCACTTGAGAGAAACAAGTAGCCTGAACCTACGTTAGAAGTTTAATGTGAAACTGAGATAGGCAAAGAAACAAAAAATAGAAGAGGAGCAAAAATATCAACATGAGGAGAAGCACATGGATCAATAAACAAATAATGAAATAGTCTAGCATACATGAAGAACCATAAGGCAAGGATGATGAACATGTTGTTCAGAGGATGAGAAATAGTTTCAGTAGGGGGGTATGACAGGCCTCTAAATTAGACATAAATCAAGGCACATCTAACCTTTCTTAGGCACACAAAAGATATATTAAATATCTCCTTATACACTTAATAATTTTGTTTTAAGTTTTAATATGGTCTTAGGAAGGTTTGGAGATAATTGCATATTTGTGCCTAATATTACTTATTTTTGAAGGATATTATGAGAATATTGGGAAAATTATGGAGCTTTGGAGAAGGAGATCATTTATGGAATTTCTCCCTAATACTCAAGGATAAATATTGAAAAAAAATTGAAAAAAATATAACAAAATTATTGAGAAATTCTGGAGAGATTCTGAAACTCCGATGATTGAGAAAATCTAGGAATGTGTTCCCTGTCATTTACTGCAAACTCCTAGTGTTGGGAACCAAATCCACTATTTGAGAGATTTAGGAGGGGAAAGCTTCCTCCTTTCAAGGGGAATCCTTCCTCATCATTTTGTATAAGTAAAAATTCGAATTGGTCTCTAGGGGAATGCATTGTTTATTCATATTATGTAGAAAACTTGCTTATGGCAACTCCACTTTATCTTCTTGCAAGGATGTACTTGGACTGATTCAATAATGAAGATTGGTTCCGTTTTTAGCTTCTAGGGCTAGTTTCTTCGATAGGAATCTGAGTCCTCCTTGGGCTTCTACATCCAAGGAGCCTCATATCCCTCTTGCACAATTTCTTTATTTTCTTGTCATGTCTTATTCACATGCATCTCTTATTTCAACTTTGCATAATTATGTATTTAGTATTGTTTATTTTCTTGATGTAGGATTGAGTTAAATGATTGAAGTGAGTTATTTTTCAATTTTTTTACAGATTCAAAATAATTATTCATCCTTGTAATAATTTTTTAAGGTCATATTAATCAATATGCTACCTGGATTTGGTTACTAGTTCACGAACATAAAATTTCTAAAAATGCCTTGTAGCAAAATAGTAGTAAATTTTCTGTTATTTTTTAGAATGTGTTAAAGAGACCCATTTGACTTGATTCCACTTGGATTAGTTCATAATAATTTTAAATATTAAAACAAAATTTACCCAATTTAACCTTCACTTTATTAGGCTAGGCATTCGATAGATTAACTAGCTCACTAGTTCTTGAATTTCCACATTTTAGAGAAGTAATTTTTTGTTATTTTTTAGCATGTGTGAACAGGGGTATTTTGGATTGATTTAATGTGTAATGGAGACCTAAGACATACTACTTAATAAAAAAAAAATTCCCATACCATTTTCATTTGATTTACTTGGTCATTCGATGAGTTATTTCCAAAACAGACTTTCCTGAAGCAAAAAGCAGAGTTTCATGTAGCACTCTTATAGCAAGTGTAAACTCGACTAGGTTTTCTCCCAAAGATTTTTTTTTGTCTCTTAGGCTTGAATCATGAACCCTAGGAGATAAATACATGACTGAGGAAGAATAAAATCCACTTAGGACATTCATTTTCTGAAATTAGATTAGGCCTTTTTATTTGAATTCATGCTCGCAGTATTTCAATTACAAATTGTTGTTCTTTCCTAGGATTAATTTCTTTTCGAAGAAACGCTTCCATTTATGCAATTAGTTAGGGCTTTTATTTCATGAAATTCACTCCCTTACATCAGATCAAAAAAAAGAAGAACACGTTGTATGCTGCACATATAGTGTCGACACCTCTTAAGTTTGTACGAACTCTAGGTTGATAAGTAAAGTTGGTAGCCTCGGTAGTTGCAACATTCTTGTTACAATACTGAGGTACATCACCAAGTTGGGGAACATGTTTATCTGAGGATTAAATCAAGAAGAGTTCCTTGAGGATTGGGACATGTGTAAATTTTTCACCAACATATTGTGGTCCATTTGAGATCCTTGAGAGGATCGGACAAGTGGCTTATAGGTTGGATTTAACTCCTTTGGATGGAGTTCACGATGCTTTCCATGTTTATTTAATTAAAATATATGTACATGATTATAATAATTTTATTGATTGGTTTGTGATAGAGGTGGAACCAAAGGGATACTTTTATCCAATCCAATGTGAATTCTAGACTATAGGAGTCTCATGCTTCAAAATTGACCTATAGAGCAAGTGAGGGCATGGTGGAATAAATTTGGGTCAGAGAAGGCCACGTGGAAAATGGATGATTCCATGAAAGCTAACTATCCCTTCTTGTTTTCTAGTTTAATAAGGTGTGTATATGATTGTAAATAATGTATAAAGTTTTGTATATTAAGCTCCAGGAAACAATATGTGTTGTGTCTTGTCTCTAGTCTGCACATGGGTAGATGAACACTAAGGGAGGTGGTCCCTAAAGGGGGAGGGGACTGTGACAAACCCACCCATTTCCCTCCCATAAAATAAATTGTAAATATTGTTGAAATATGTGAAACCAATAAAAGGGGGAATAAGTAAAAGTGACATGGATTCCACACATCGGGAGGATGATTTATTTCTTTGGATGTTGTTGTTTCTTGTGGAGAGAAAGAATCCTGAATTGCAGGACAACCATTAAAAATTGGTTGGTGCATGAAATTAATGAACCGGTTCTTGAAATTGAATGGGATGTAAAATGAAGTATGTGGGCCCATTTTTCTTGATAAATGACAAAAAGAAAAGAGGAAAATAAATACAATAGAGAGAATGTGCATTGTAGGTCGGCAATGACGTAGCATGAAATGGAAAACAAGGAAAATAAAACATCATGCATTCATTCGAAGGTAAGGCTAGAAGGATTAGAAGGCATGAAAGAGGAAAATAAAGAAGATAGAGGAATTTGAGCATCGAGCAAGAAAAATTATAATGAAGCTCTAAAGAGAAAATAAGAGAAGGGTATTGGTTCTCTAGGTCCCTAAATGCTATGGGTTGAGTTGCTAGTCTTTGGAGCCTTGTAACAACTTGGGGTCCCTAGAGGTTGTGGGTTAAGATAGGATCCCTGAAGCCCTATAACAACTTGGGTCCCTAGAGGGTATGGGTTGATATAGAGGTCTCTAGAGCCTTGTTACAGCTTGGGTCCCTGGAGGCTATGGGTTTGGATGGAATATATAGAACCCTGTAACAACTTGGGTCCCCTGGAGGCCATGGGTTGAGGTAGTACACTCTATATCCTTGTAAGAAATTGGGAAGAGGCCATCCTAAAGAAGCATCAAGGTAAGACTTGATTGAAGACTTATTCTATTGCATTACAGTTACAGTGGATTCTAGACTCCCTAGAAGGGGGTGAGTCATTGTTTGTGCACTTGGGGGTAAGGTAGAGTACCTCTAGACTCTATGTGTTAACCAAATAATTATTAGGAAACAAGTGGGATTGAGGAAATAGGTCCTTTGGAGTCCCTATTTCAGTTGAGAATTGGTGTTTTAATCGCTTGAGCGATCATACCCCTTAGGATCTAGAATATGGTTCATGGGTGATAACTACAAGTAAGTGTGGTTGTAGCTATCTATGGTTGGATGGAAAGTCATTGTACCATAATAAGTTTCCCTGTGAGAAAAAATATATATTATATTCTAATAATTTTTTATACGTTGATAAATGATGATGACTTTCTGCTTAAAATGGTTTTCCTGAACAAAACCTGTGCATGCACAATTTCTTCCACTGTAAAGTGCACAAAGATCCACATGTTCTTCCATTAAAAGCCACGTAGGTCTCTTCACATGGGTAAAAATAAAAAATTAAGCTCTAAAATCTTTTGTTGAGGAATATTATCCAAATTAGAAACCTTGAACCACTACATACCTCATATGAATATGAATGTTAGTTTTGTTATGCTATTTTCATCTTCATAATTACAAAAAGTAGTTTATGATTTGCTTAATGTGTATAGGTTTGTGAGGTGTTTGTGTGTTAAATAGGTAAATTTATTGATTTTAATTTTAAATTCATGAGCATATTAACATTAAAACAAAATGTTGAATAGTAGAAATAAAATGTACAACAAACCATCAAATGATCCATTAATAAAGTGTTTTGATGAATGAGTTCACCCCTCTTGGGCTACATCTCCTTGGTCCAGCTTCCATGCCTTCGGCCTCTGTATTAGTTTAAAATGGAATTTTTTTTTGTTTACAATCCTCTACTTCTCCTGGAACCTGCTCCAACATGCTCAAAATATCAAAAATTGCTAGGATAGACTCTTTCTGAGCCAAACATTCCTCCTCCTCCTGACAATGCAATGGTATTAATACAAATACATTTCAGTGGCATAACATGTTAAGAATAATTTATGTGACCTATTGGTATGGCGTTGGGTTGGTGCGAGAAAGGTCGCGGGGTTGACCCCAACCTTCACCCTTCTGCCAATATATATTTTTCCACACACAATATAACATTCAACCATACATGAAATTCAACCTTTGAACATAGTTGTATTTCGAACCATAGAAGGGGGCACATGGGGGCCTCCGATCTAGCCATGTGTCCTCATGCCATTGGTTCATTCGCAAACCTATAAAAACGCAGAAAATCACCTACTCAAAAACCAACCACGAAGTGACACTTATCATAGTGTCATTGGGAAAATTGAAATAATATTCCTAGAATATTCTTTTTTTTTTCTGACTAGGCTGCCATGTCATCATTCTATCACTTATACAAAAATTTTAGATGTTTAGAAAAATGAACGATACACTATAACTTTCACATACGAAGTCTATTTTTGATGAAACAAATTACGGAAGATTCCTGGAATCTAGCACTTTGTATTCATTTAGGTTTTGATCAATTCGAAGCACTTCAATTTTTTAGCTTAACACTAAGCACCTAATCATTCCTCTGCACCAGAAGCCATTTGGACCCCACACAATAATATAAATTGTTCAACATGTGAGGTTATAATTAACTCACCTTCTCAATCTCCATGAATTTGGCCTTAGAAGGATTTTTTTCCCTTCAGTCCAAATCGAAGGTTTTCAACATTCCCTCTCCTTGAAGTTCTGGTTCTTCTGTCAAGTATGAGATATTGCTAAAGTTCATCAAGATATTATGGCGAGAAATAATCTATTGATGTAAGATGAAAATTCTCTCCTTCATCATCAATCAATAGAGGCTCAAACAATCTAAAATTATAAACATTAACAAAAGAGTATATTTGCATATAAGGAGGAAAATCTAGCTTAAATGCATTGTTACTAGTTTTGTCCATAATTTTAAAAGGACCATAATGGATTGGATTAAGCTTTGTACCTTCCCCTTTAAGTATCTCTTTGCTAATATATAACCAATTTTCTTCACCAACTTGGATTTCATGATCAACGTGGTTTCTATCATGCCTTTCCATGTATCTGCTTTGATTCTTTTCAAGATTTTCTTGCACTGTGTGATGTACCAACTGAATTTTCTCAATTAAATTATTTGCTTTATCTATGTCTCTATGACCATCAATAGCAACATATTTCCAAAATATCAAGTCCAATAGTGATATTGGAAAGTACCCAAGATTTCATGCCTCAAATGGTGATGTGTTTATGGAAGAATTCTTTTCCCTATTGTATGCATAATGAATGTAATGAAACTGTTCATCGCACAACTTGGGATGTTTTCTGCAATATCTTATAAGAATATGAATGAATCTATTGTTAAACACCTCGGTCTAACCATATATTTGTGGATGAAAGGCTGTAATATTCTTCAATTTAGTGTCCATCAGCTCACACAAATTTGACAAAAAAATGCCAACAAATCGAGAATCTCGATCACTTACAATACAAGTAGGAACACCAAAATGAACCCAAAAATTTTGAAAGAAAATATCAGTTGTTTGTTCAGCTGTAATTTTATTTTTACATGGCATCAAAATACACATTTTTTTGAACCTATCTACAGCTACAGACAAGTAATCATGACCTTTCCTTGACATTGGAAGACCTCCTACAAAATCCATTGAGATACTCTCCCATGGAGGTGAAGGTACCGAAAGTGGAGTGTACAATACTATTTTACTATTGCTAGGATCACTTATTTCACATAAAGAACATAGTCTAATGAAACGAGATACATTATTAAACATGCATGGAAAATAACAATACCTTTGGAGATTCTCTACTATCTTGCCTACATGGAAATGTCCAGCACTCAATGAAGTGTGTGCCTCCCTTATGATACTATTTCTTTTTACATCTGACGACTCCATTAAAAATTCCAGAATGAAATGAAATGGGCTTACCATGCTACATGATAACTACTCCCATGGCATAATTACTAGCATCTCTTTTAATCTCAAATGGTTATCTATGATCCGAAAGAGCCAATACCGGTGTTGGACTCATCTTTTGTTTTAAATCTTAAAATGATTTTTGCTTCATATCTCCCCAATGGAAGACTTTCTTGACACTTATCAATGCATGTAACAAAGCTACAATGGAAGAAAAATTATCAATGAATTTCCTCCAATATTGTGTTGCCCCAAGAAAGCTTCTTACCTCCATAACCGTATTGGGCTTGGGCCAATTCACAATGACCTAAACCTTAGAAGGGTCTATGTTCAGCTCACCTCCTCCAACAATGTGTCCCAAATACACTAAAGATTTTTTTCCAAACTCACACTTTGACATCTTTAAAAACAACTATTCTTTTTTCAAGGCATCAAGTACTGTGTTCACATGCATGACATGTTCATCTCTTGATTTATTGAATACAAAAATATCATATAAGTAAAAAATGATGAAATAATCTAGAAAATAAATTTCTAAGACATCATCTATAACCTCATGAAAGAATTTACCATTTGTAAGTATAAATGGCATAAGCTATTGAAACAATCCTTAATCATTTTAAATGGAGTTTTCCAATGTCCTCCTCAGCTATTCTGTTGACATTAACCATTTCAGTATAAGTGTATAACTTATAGTTAATTTCATACCTGCATAATCAACTAAATCAATTAATTATTGGAGGGATAATAAGCACATTACCTGTGGATGCATGAGTGGTAAACTGTCTGGACATGCATCAAGTCTGCCCCTTTGACATTTGAAATAATCATGGAGCCATGAGAGCAAGGGGAGATAAGCATATGGATAATTTGTCTCAAAATTTTCAATTTTATCTTGATTGTTAAATGTATTACTCCATACGTGATACAAGCCAATGTTTGGATGTGGAACATCTTACTACAAGTTTATCTCATGTTGAATTCCCCTCTTGGGAGGTAACCCATTTGGCTCCTGAACATCTCGCCATGCTGACTTACCACATCAAACAAATCAGATTTTAATTTTTCATCACACCCTTCCAAAGACTGATAATCCATATCATTCTTTTTCTTGATCATGACAACCACAAAATGTTTACTTTCATTTACTAGTCTCTTCACCTGCCCTACATTAACCAAAGATATATTTAGCTTTTTGTAATTAGCTCTCACAATATACTCCACCCCATCCTTGAAAAAATGATATATGTTCTCATGGTGATAAAATTATGCTTTCCTGTCATACAAATATGGGCTTCCCAATATAATTCTTGAAATGTCAAGAGGAACCACATCTAACTCAACTTCATCAACAAAATTTGTAGTAATGGAAAAATTGAATATACATTTCCTTGTAGCCTGTAGAGGTTGATATTTTCGACCAAGTCTTATGAGATTAAGGTCGCTTGTGACCCACTATCAAATAATGCATCAATATCTATATGGTTTGAGATCAGCCTTACATGCAACAACTCTATCCTTTGTTGAGTAAGGCACGAGTCAAGAAACTCTGTCATGGCTTTTTTCCCTGCACCATGGCTGTAATCTTGGTCTCATAACCGGAATCAGGTCCAAGATCATGTTGTGTGGTATTAGTTATCTTTTGTTTCCCTTTGTTGTTTGGTTTCTTAGGCCTTAGTTCGGGATGTAATTTCCAATAGTGGGCTTCATCATGCCCCTCTTTGGAACAATGTTTGCATCTAGTTTTCTCCCTTTCTTTCTTAACACTTATATTTCTTCTTTCCCTTCCATTTTCCTCCCCTCTCTTTCTCCTTACCCTTGAATGGATTCTTCTTACTACCCTCTTCTTGAATGTTCTATCCCCTTGCTTCAAGATGTGTGGCTTGCACATAAACCTCATCTAAATTTTTTGGATTGAACATAAGGATAGTATGTCCCAAATAGGAATGTAATCCCCAAATTTATTTCAATAGAGTGTCTTGGGAATTCAATTTTATTCCTAACAATAAAGGCCTTTTCCTAAAATCCCGGGGATAGTCTTGAACTCTTTGAACCTTGAGTTGCCTAAAGTTTTGCCAAATCATGATGCCTTTTTACATGTAAGCTAAGGGATTAAAATATATTTTAATTTAAAAAATAAACTCAACCCAAGAAATGGATATCTTACCATGGATTCACATTTACTCTTGAGTATTTGCTTCCCACCAAACGAGCGTTGCTCCTTCTAGCCTCAATGAAGCCAACTGGGTCTTTATGTCATCTTCTTGAAGGTTCTAAATTCTGCAATAAACCTCCAATTGAAAAATCCAATTGTCTAACCTCTCTACATTTACCTCACCATTGTACATGGGAAGTTCAAACTTAATGTCCTATTTGAGTAAGGGAGTTTTTCATTTTTGGGTTTTTGAGTGAGTATGGGTGGTTTTTGTGGTGGAAGTGAAAGATTGTGTTGATGGCGATGATGAGGATGATGATGAAGATGGTGGAGATGCAGGAGGCTTTCCTCCACTACCCTTTGAATCCTTCTATTTATCATTGTTTTCTTCTAAGGTTCCCTCTCCATGTGGAGACTTAGAATTCTCTCCAACCATTCTGGTGATCCTCTCTTCAAAGAGGATCTTAACCCTTTTATTTAGGTCATGGAAAGCCTTCTTGAATGCTTCCTCTTCTGAAAGACCTTCAGTCTCACCTACACCTGACATGATGGCTATGGATTCAAGCTCAGCTTCTCATTCAGCTTGTACCTCCTCAATCTCAGCTGGAGATAAAAATCAAGGTGGTTCAAGTGCAACTCGGAGTGAAAATTTGGGTGGAGATGGTGGACTTATGGCTCTCCTTCTTCTAGTCTTCTGGTCCTAACCTCATGACTAGCAACTAAAAATTTCCCTTCTACTCCCTGCAACTTCAATCTTGTAAGCATCACACATTTGCAACCATTAAAACTCTACTTGCATAAAACTCAAGAAAATCAAGAAAGTAAAATTTTCTCTGATATCACCTTTATTTGAATCTGAATATTAGTTTTGTTATGCTAATTTCATGTTTGGAATTATAAATAAGTTTTTGATTATTCTCTTCATGTGCATAGGTTTCTTGATGTGTTTGTGAGCGTTAAACAGGTAAATGTATTGAGCTTTATGTTAAATTCATGATCATATTAACATTAAAAAAAATATTGAACAAAAACAATAAAATGTACAACAAACCATCAAATGATCCATTAACACAGTGTTTTTATGAGGGAGTTCACCCCTCTTAGCCTACATCTCCTTGGTCTATCTTCCATGGCTTGGGCCTATGTATTAGTTTAAAATAGAAAAATAAATATTTACAATCCTCTACTTCTCCTGAAACCTACTCAATCATGCTCATAATATCGAAAAATTCTAGGATAAACTATTTTTGAGCTAGAAGTAAAACTACACTAAAACTGGAGCAACTCCAGTTCACTCCACTAATTTTGGAGTCAGCGCCGAATTTGGCAGTCTCCATCATCTCCACCGCCAAATTAAGAGCAGATTACTTAATGTAAGTTGGAGTTTAATTAATGTTGAGTGCTCTGCCATAGGTCACAATGTAATGGTCACATGTTTGAGGAGTTTGGCCCGCGAGGTAGACCCACTACTCCACCTGACAATGTAATGGTATTAATAAAAATACATTTCGGTGGAATACCATGTTGAGAATAAGTTGTGTGGCCTACTGATATGATGCTGTGGTGCTGAAGGGCAGGTCGCGGGGTCGACCCCGACCTCTACCCTTCTACTTTGAAGGTAGTTGTATTTTGAACCTTGGAAGGGGGCACGTGGCAGCCTCTGGTCTAGCCACGTGTCCTCATGCCATTGATTCATTCCCAAACCAATAAAAGAACAACAAATCACCCACTCAGCAACCAACCACGAAGTGACACTTGTCATAGAATCATTGGGAATTGAAGGAATATTGTGAGAATATTATTTTTTGCTGACTAGGTTGCCATGTCATAATTCTTTCACTTCTACAAAATTTCTAGTTGTTTAGGAAAATGAACACGAGGCTATAAATTTCACATATGGAGTCCGTTTTTTAGGAAATGAATTTTGACAAATTCCTAGTGACGAGAACTTTGTAATAATTCAAGTTCTGATCAATTATAAGAACTTCCATTTTTGAGCTTAACATTGATCACCTGATCAATACCTGTGCTTCATCCCTTGGTATATGGAAATAAACTCATTTTCTTAAGGATCATATCCCTTGAGAAGTGGAACTACAAACCTCCTCATCCTCCCTATAAATTTAGCATAGGACTAAATAAGTGAGAGACTATTGGGATTAGAATTTGTAAACTGATGCTGCTCATTTTGGGTCTGAAGAGCTTGTCATCAAGAAAAGGAAAGGAGATCATTGGAAGAGGCTTGTGACATCAAGGCACCAGCTTGTAAGCTTATTTCCCTTTGATTTTAAATACAAAGTAGTTATTATTTCCTAATTGCATCTGTTATTGATGTTATTTGTGGGATTCCTTGATCACTGACATGGTTTATAACTGATTATTGATTCATTTATATGATGTATGCTAGATTAAGAATTTTATTTGCATTTTATTTTATATGCGAGATGCTTTGAACTCTTTGAATTTTTTTGTCCATGCAGATCTATCTTGGCCCATCATGGAGAAGCCATGGAAAACATTTGGAAATACTTTAAAGCATTGAGGAAAAGCTCGTTGTGGAAAGCATTGATAAGACTTCTACAATAATTTCATTAATAGGTAAGTGATCCTTCGCATACTACATGTTTCATTTTTCAGTTATAGGCTTAGGAAAGATTTATTATTTTGTTTGTTTCTTTCAAGTTTTCCACTAGGATTCTAGGGAGATCACTCTTGCCTGCAAGAGGGATTTATTCGGGAAACAAATTGGCGACTTTGCTAGAGAAGGAGTTCTCTCCTTTGTGTTCTTTTGTAACCTTTGATACCTTTAGACCCTTTTTATAACTGAAATTTCTGGTTTGCAACTTTTCCTTTTGTATTTTTTCTTAATTTCCTCGATCTGTGCAGTCTCTATTCCGAAAGAGAGTGCAGAAATGTGCATTTTTGCTTCAAAAATAGAGCGCATGCACACTGATTTCCTACGCAATCCTATAATTTTTTTGAAAATTTTAGGTTTCTCTGATTTAAGTCCAATTTTTTTGTTTTTATGATCCCGTTAGCTTGTTTAGAATCTCGTTAGCTTCTGTTTAGTTGATTGAGTGTTTTGAACTTTCTTTTTTGATAAATTCTTAATTTTATTTCCTTTGGTCCTTATTTGAAGGTTTATCTGAGTTTGTTAACAATTTTTGCATCTTTTTTATTTTAATTTTGCAAAAAAAATTCAACCTCATTGTGTCTTAGTGTTAATCACCTTTGAGTGCTTTTACTTTTGACCTTTGGATTTTTCACCCAATTTTCCTTACTTACACTTGATTGGTTCCTTAGATTACATTAGTGAAGGAAAATAGTCTTGTTGTTCTTTCACTGATTTGGAATCATATTGTGTTTGAAAATTCTCTTATATAGATTACATTTGCATAGTTAGAATTTTCATTTTCAAAATATGAACAAAAATTATGCATAGATTACATTTGCATACTTTTCAAGTGAATCGTGCATAGATTACATCTGTATAGTTTACATTCAGGAAAAATAAATTTTAGATTTAGATCAGTTTCTTTGATTGTATTTTTGAGGAAAATCACTTATATTTATAGTTTTAGATTTTGAATTTTTGTTGGTTTGTTGATCTATCAAAAAGAGTCTTTCCCTTCTGGAATTGGTTGTGTGAATCTAATCATATATTCATTTATTTCCATTTTAAAGAGTTATTTCATCAATTGAAAAGATAGTGTCTCTCATTGCAAGATAGACCTGATTTGAATTTACATGTTTTTATGCTTGTTTAAAACATAAAGAAAAAAAAAAATTCTTGAAATTGATTAGCATTAGTATTTTCTTGTTGAAAATTACTACATTAAAGAACTTGTTATATTTTCTCTTACTAATCAACTTTTGCATTGTTGGAAGTGAATTTTCATTTCATGAAAAAGAGTGTTCTAGGATTTTTAGAATTTTTTCACTTTCAAGTTCAAAAACCCTCTTACTCTCCCTTAACGAGGATTTCATTGCAAAGAAAATATTGCATTTTCATGGTTGAATGCATTCAATTTTGGGTCATGTCATAACACCACTGGTTTCATCTCCATTTACCTACTCAGTAAATAAGAACCAAATAAAATAGCACTAATTAAAATTAATCTAGAAATTTTTATATTTTTTAGGGCTCATTCAACCAATTTAGATCAGTTTAGTTCTTTAGAATAGGGAGTACTTAATTTTCCAATGCAAATAAACAAACAATAGTATCTTGCGGTAGGGAAAAATTCCAATTGTTGCAATTTTCTCTCGGTATCTCTTGTTAAAAGAGTCAAGCATGAGGTCATATCAGACCAAGTGGAATAATCATACCGACTTAATTGGTAAATATAAAATATGTAAACGCATTACAAACAGTAAATATCAGATTAACCATTCTCGAGGAGCCTGGGATCACTTGTTAATAAACCTCGGATTTCCCATGTCGAGGAGCTTTCAAGGGGATTGAGCTTAGTTACTCTAACCTTGCATGTATATCGTGCCACAGACTCCTCACCTGAGTTTTATTGTCTCAGTTGGTTACCTTAGTGGCTATAATTTTAGGCTTTTTGCTAAGGTGACGGTGTAAGGAAGGTCCCACTGTACCACGAATAGATGCTAACTAGACTCACTTGGAATTTTTGGAGGGTAATCTTCACTCGATATGGCATAGTGGATTTGATTGCACTAGACTATTTCATTAAGGAGGTTGTCCAGGTAACTGCTTCCATCTACTAGTTTTTCACATTGATTTTTGCAACATTGGATTTCATCACCAGTTAGTGATTTCGTTTTGAAAAAAAAATTATTTGTGTGTTGTTTGACTCCTATTTTTGATAACGCATGTTCATTTGTTTGTTTTTACTTTTTAGATACCTTAGGTGCAAATTGTGAATTTGAATTGTTAATATTTTGAAATTGTTAATTAAATTCACTAAAGTTGAATCTAATGGCAACAATTTCAGAATTCACCTACCAAGGAACCCCTATTAACAAGAATCCTAGTCATTTTCTTTAGTTTGGAAATGTTGGTCCTCCTTATATGGCTACATTGACATTACCTGGATTTACCATAGGCTTACTGATATGGTTATTTTCAACTTTTTTGGCTTGAAATACCCAAATTGTTCCACCTCAACCGAATGCTTCACCTAAAGTGAGTTCACCATATCAACATCACCAACCTCATGTTGACCCTTTACCTTCTTCACCCAACATGTATTCCTCCCTTTCTTCTTCTTCGCTTGGTAAATGCCTTGATGCTAGTAACCAAGTTCTTATGAAGAAGAAGAAAGGGAAGAAGAAGAAGAAGAAGTAATATAAGAAAGAAGTCAAATAACCAACCATGGCTGTAAGTATTGATAATGTTGAGGAAACTTCCAACATCCATCACAAGCCCAAATACCCTTGCAAGCTTTTTAAGGGTGACCAATTCCTTATCAATTGTCCTGGTATTCCTAAGATCTTGGAAGTATGGTCAGAAAGATCCTATCAACTTACTATTGATCCATGAAGCAGTGATTGTAGGATCCTAGGAGAAAGGGTAAATTTAGGTTTCCTTATAGGTTATGCAAAGGGAGTCATCATAGTCAACTTTTCCCTCACATGGATGAGGCCTCAAAATTGTTTGAAAACCTTACTGTTCCCCAACAATAACTTCCAACTAGTTATCGTAAAATTCCTCACAACCTATCGTCAGTTGACGAATTGATTTATCTAATTCCAAGTACAGCCAATCCCACTCTTCCATTTGAGAGTGAAACAAACATCACTCATGTTGATAAGCCATTAGTTTATCAAGTTGTCGTCTTGATTTTACATTGATTCGATACCACTTTCCCTGTAGAGATCGAAATTCATATTGCTCAGGTTCTTCTTGTTATGTCAGATTCTTCTACACAAGGGGGCATTTCACTTATTTCTACAGAACCTCCCCAAGTACTCAGGTATTTTCCTTTTATTGGAGTAGACTGACAGAACCATGTCTTCCTCATTCCATCCCTTTCCAAATAGTTGTGAAGGCTTATGGTAAAAATTTGCGTCGCAAAAATGTAGATGAAGGTGCTTCTGTTAGTATTTTATCCTCAACTTCTTTGTAAGCTCCAGGTTCCCCTCAGCTTATTCATGTTACATAGAATATATCAGATTTTAAAATACCCATTAGTGAACCTTTAGGGATCCTTTCGAAGCTTCCTATTTCCTTGGAAGGTAAAACTGTCTATCTTGATCTTATGGTATTTCAAGGCCCCTTGTATTTCAATTTGCTCCTTGGGCGAGACTATGCCTTTGCAATGAAAGTTGTCCTATCAATACTCTTTCACGTCATGTCTTTACCTCACAATGGAAACATTGTGACTCTTGACCACCTTTAATTTGTCAGTCTTGATTCAAATTCCAACCATCCGACATCCCTGAATGTTCCTTACTGGGAAGTGGTATCCACCCTGCCACAGGTTAATTATGTGGCAACCAATCCCATGTTTTCAGTTACCAATGCAAGTGAGCCTCTCACTATTTGCTTGAATTCCTTTGACTTAGATCCGATAATTGACATGTTAAAACTTATGGGGGTATTTGAACATGATGTTGTTATCCATATTGAGTCCCT
The DNA here is from genome assembly GCA_034641835.2 of Pinus albicaulis. Lineage (NCBI taxonomy): Eukaryota > Viridiplantae > Streptophyta > Pinopsida > Pinales > Pinaceae > Pinus > Pinus albicaulis. The sequence goes on along the minus strand of CM076577.1, from coordinate 1,059,619,334 downwards.
TGACATGTGCTCCTTCCAAAGAAATTTTCTTCCATTTTTTGAAGACCTCTTAGAAGCCATGGTCGAGGTGTGTCCCTTGACATGTGTTCCTTGCATTTGGAAGCCATGATCGAATATCCTTATGAATATAGTTCTTTACTATGCCAACCTCGTAAAAAAATGAAACAAGTATCCGTGAGGATAGTTCTTTTCCTATGTCAACCTCATTAAAAAAAGAAACAAATCATTATTTAAAAAAGAATAAGGTCATGAGGATGGTTCTTCTACTATGTCAACCTCATTAAAAAATGAAACAAATTCTCATGAGCATAGTTCTTTTCTAGTGTCAAGCTCGTTAAAAAATGAAACAAATCATGCCCTAATTAAGTCTAGTCTTTCATATGATCCCATAAATATATCTTCATTCCATCCACCTATTAGTAACCAGTAGTATACCTAGGTGAATCACATCAAGCTTGGGGGGCATGTGCCCTGGAATCTTATGCTTGGGGGGCGTTGAAACTTATCACAAGCACAATTTTCTCTGTTTCAAGCTTGTGTAAAAATGAAGCCACTCTTAAACATATTTTTTCGTATGTTTCAATCTTGTATAAAAGTAAAACCTATCTCGATTACATTTCGGTTATTATTTTGAAAACTCGCTAAACTCATGAAAATCCCGAGATCCTTTTTCTATATTTCATGATCGTAGAACACATGAAAATTCCATGTTATTTCCGTCTTTTCCTGCTCATAAATTAAATTGATAGTCGACTACCTGAGTACACTTTTATCAATTTTTCATACTTGTTAAAACTTACAAAAATTCAAAACAATGGAGTTCTCTTTTAAGCCCTTTTCAGACTCTATAAACATAAAATTTTTATCGAGAACTTGACTATTCAAACTCATTAAAATAAATGAAAAGTCTTCTATTCAGTATATTTTTAATCCTTTTCTGGACTAAACTAGAATAATCAAGAAAAAGGTATACGTTGACTAAGCATGGTCAATAGATTTCTTTCCTACATCATTTTATCCTTTTTAAGGTTCGAGAGACTAAATTTATGAAAAAGAACATTGTGGATTTTACTTATGTTTTTCTCCTGACTCTGTAAAACTGAAAAACATGGAATTTGACTTTCTCCGTCTCGTTAAAAATTTATGCTGGAAGAACAATATGAGTTTTATTTTTGAGTCTTTTCAAAATCTTTAAACATGAAAACAACATCGAGTTAACCATACATTAGACTCATAAAAACTTAAACAATGTAATACTCATGGATCACTATGGGACGAGACCACTCCTTCCTAGGGTTCGTTAAAAATACTTCGGAGGACTCATCGGAGGGATGAGATTATTAAAACAAGCAAATGTTATCCTCCTCAAGCTTGAAAAAAATGAAGAGATAATTTCTAGTAATGGTGGTGTAACATTGGGAAAGAACCTTCATTTTTGTATTAATAAAGGAAATATGTTGCTCTTGAACATGGCACTCTTTAATTTGTGTTCGGGTTGCGAAATCCATTTGTATCACAGTTAATCAAACCTCATTGAAATTCTTCAGCTGGTCCATGGTATTATTGCTGAGTCAAATGTTTCCAAGTCAGGTGTCTTGTCGCTAATATGTTAAAGAGAAGTCCAACCTTAGTAAAAATTACCTTGCTATTCATAACCTTCAATTGCATCGGTCATCCCTGAGTCAGTGCTGAATCACTTCAAATATTGTTCTTCAAAACTTGACATGAAGTTTTTTTTCATAGGCCCTGCTACGACAAATCGCTTCGTATCAAATTCAGCTCATTATCTATGAATTTTGTTTAGAAACCATTTTCATTACCTTGAGGCATGCATGCCTTAATGGAAGGTTTCCCGCTTTTGACGATAGGTTATCAGCATTGGCCTTCGATCGAATGATTCTACATGTTTGAATTCAAAACATTTAATCACACTTTGTATATTGTACTAGGAATACCTTGAAGACCATTTTCATTATTGGTGGTTTCTCCCTCACTTGTTAATGGTTTTCATCATTTACCAGTAATCAAGTGGTTTCTACCTTGTTTGACTTTGAGATATTCACTCCGATGATTAGATTCATACTTTGGACCGAGATATGGAGATCAAGACCTTGGATATAGTTTCATCCATCCAAGATACATGGATTTATTAAGTATTCATGATTGTAAATATAGATCCATTGATGGCTGCATCCATACTATCTCTACTGTTGACATGGATATTTGTGTATTTCCCTACTACTTCATCGAGTTATGTTTACTCTGAGTATGAGAATTCCTACCTCAGTGATATTTATATCAAAGCATGATATGGTAATCCTTGATTTTTGTTTCACGTCCTCAACCAATTGGTCTCTGATCCAAACCTTAGACATGATAATGAACTTTAGTAATCAAACATATTTTATGGCATTGCACTTTAGGGAGAAATTTGTTAGACTAAAATTGGTCACCATGATAGTTGATTTAGATATCACGCCATCTGATTGAGTGTCTGAAGTTAATCCCCTATGAATCTTGAAGTAAAATAATACCATGGACAAAATAAATTTTGGTTTTCCCTACTTAAAACCCCTTTTTGAGAATTTGCGCGATTTTCCTGAACAAAACATCTGCATGCACAGTTTCTTCCACTGTAAACTGCACATATATACACACGTTTTTCCACTATAAACTACACAGGTCTGTTCGCACAGGTAAAATTAAAAAATAAAGTTCTAGAAGCTTTGTTTTAGGAATCTTATCCAAATCAAAAACCTAGAACCACTACATACCTATGCCTCATCCCGTGGTATATGGAACTAAACTCTTTTTCTTAAGAATCATATCCCTTGAGAAGTAGAACTAGAAACATCCTCATCCTCCCTATAAATTCAACATAGGACTAAAGGAATGAGAGACTATTGGGACTAGAATTTGTAAATTGATGTTGTTGGTTTTGGGTCTGAAGAGCTTGTAATCAAGGGAAGGAAAAATTAGAGGAAATTTCAGCCTAAAAGTGCCTATGGAATTTTCACGTAATTTGCGTGTCATAATATGTACACCAATTAAAATCCTTTAAATTTAAAAAGAGCTACATGTCAATATTTTGGAGCGAAAAGAAGAAAAACTACTTCTTCTTTTTTAATTGTATTTTTGGCTTATCTCCTTATAGGTTCACTCAAATTTCAAGTGTAGACACTCATTGGATGAAAAATTAAATTATGCATCCAACGAGTGCCCATTATGAATACTTTTGAAAAGACCCACATTGCTAAAAATTAAAGACATTAAAAAACACGTTTAACAAATTTTTTAATGTATCTTCAATTTTTATCATTGTGGGTCTTCTAGAAAATATGCATCATCGGTACTCATTCGATGTGGAATTTAATTCCACATCCAACAAGTGTATACACTTCAAAATTGAGTGAAACTATAAGGAGATAAACCCAAAATACAATTAAAAACGTATATTTTTCTCCCTCCAAAATTCATAACTCTTACTTTATTATTTTAATTATTATTTTATTTTTCCTTGAGAGGAAACTTTTAGTCTGAAGTTTCCTCTAATGGGAGACCATTGGAATATTTATGTGTCATTAAGGCACTAGGTTGTAAGCCTGTTTCCCTTTGATTTTTAATAAAAAATAATTCTTCTTTCCTAATTGCATCTGTTATTGATGTTATTTATGGGATTCCTTGATCACTCACATGGTTTATAATCGATTATTGATTTAATTATATGTTCTATGATATATTAATAATTCCTTTACCTTTTCTTTTACATGCGAGATGCTTTGATCTCTTTGAATTTTTTTTTTCCATGCATATCTCTCTTCACGTGTCATGGAGAAGCTATGGAAAGAACTTGGAAAGACATTAAAGCATTGAGGAAAATATGGTGGTGGAAAGCACTAAAAGGACTTCTACAAGAATTTTCTTAATAGGTAAGTGATCCTTCACATACTACACATTTGATGTTTTAGTTATAGGCTAAGGAAAGAGTTATTGTTTTGTCTATTTGTTTCTTATTTTTCATTAGTATTCTAGGGAGATCTCTCTTGTCCGCAAGAGGTATATATCGAGGTAACAATCTCTACTTATGGAATTTTCAATTTTATTTTCTTTTCCCTTGATATGTTTTATTTCCATGTCAAATTCACTAAGGAAAGCTAACCATCTAGCTTGTATTGTATTTATATCTGGCTTGATAAAGAAGTATTTCAAGCTAATGTGGTCAAGAATTAATACAAACTTTTTACCCAGCAAATAATGTATCCACATTTTCAATGCATGTATTGCAACAACTAATTTTAAATCATAAACTGCATAGTTTTGCTCATGTTTCTTTATTTTTTCTGGATTCATAAGCTATTGCAGCAATTTCTTGTAATAACACTCATCCCAGTCCTTCTATACAAGTATCGGTGCACACCATAAATTCTTAGGCTGGATATGCAATTTTTAGGATAGATGTTGTGGTCAGTTTCTGTTTCAATTTCTCAAATATTTCTTGACACTTGGCTGTCCATTGAAATTTTACCCCCTTTTTCTAAAGGGCGGTAATGGTATAAGCTAATGTGGAAAAATCATCCATAAATCTACGGTAATACCCTGCAATCCCCATGAATGAATGGATTGTTTATACATCCATGGGTATAAGCCATTTTAGGATTTATTATACCCTTTCTGGGTCTACTACCAACCCCTCCATGGAAATAATATGTCCCAAATATTGAATCCTTAGCTTACAAAAATCACACTTTCTAAGTTTTGCATACGTTTTGTGTTGTCTTCGTGTTTGCAACACTACTCAGAGGTGTTCCTAGTGCTTTACTTCATTCTTAGAATACACCAAGATGTCATCTATGAAAACTAACACAAACTTATCGAGATATTTGTGGAAGACACTATTCATGAGACATATGAAGGTAGAAGGGGAATTAGTGAGACCGAAAGGTAACACAACAAACTCGTAATACCCATATGGGGTCCTGCAAGTTGTCTTGTGAATTTATTTGTATTTTATGTGAAGTTGGTGATAACTAGTTCGCAGATCAATCTTTGAAAATATGGTAGCTCCCTCACTTGGTTAAAAAATTCATGAAATCATGGTAGCGGGTATCGGTTTTTTATAGTTAAAATTTTCAATTGTCTATAGTTAATACACATCCTAAGGGTACCATATTTATTCTTGACAAATAACACTGGGGCTCCCCACAAGGACACACTTGGTTTGATATAACCTTTGTTTAACAATTCTTGCAACTACAGATTTAACTCTAATTGTTCTCGTGTACTCATTATATAAGGGGCTTTAGACACTGGGGTAGCTCTAGGCATCAACTCAATACAGAAATCTATATCTCTATAGGGCGGTAGCTTAAGAATTTCCTTCAGAAACACATCTTGAAAGTCTCTGATTAATGGAAAATATTCCATAGTAGCATTTTTTGGGTGTTTTTATAATCCTTCAACATGAACCATGTAAAATTGACAACCTTTTTGTGCTATACATTTCAATTATATTCCATATAATTTTCAGAAAAACATAGGTTTTGGTTTCCCTCTTATTTCAACAAACTGTCCCTGCACATTTGTGCAATTTACTGTCTTTTCTAAGCAGTTTATTATAGTATTATGTTCTTCTAGCCAATCCATGTTGACCAATATATCATATAATCCTAAGGGGAGGATATTAAATTTAAGTTGTATATAATAGCCATTCAAGTTTATAGGGCATTTATTTAATTTACGAATTACCTTCCACTTGGTGCCTGTAGCCAACTACTCCAGCCAAGAGTCCTGATTTTTTTTTTTTTCTGCAATTTACACCTTTCCACTACATGTGGGATAATATAAATTAAGCTAGATCTAGGATAAATTAAAATAGATATATTTTGGTTGGTAATGATATCTTTTATTTCTATAATTTTTTATTGATGTTCAATGTGTTGATCTTCTAATGCTATGTTGATTCGTGGAATGCTCCTAGCCACATAATTCACCATGGTTTCCTCGTCTATTGCTTGAATGTTATCAATAACACAGGGGTTGTGTGGTTAATCCCATAATAGGTGGGGTTCTGAACATCCCCAACATTTGAGTGGCTCTTTTTCTTTCCCCCCTTCATCCCTATTACTATTCACTTTCATGGGCTTGGAATCTGTGTGTGATTATGCTGACTGACTTTATCCACCTTTGCTAAATTTCTTTCTCTCATGATCCCTGCTGAAATTCTTTAGATAGGTTGGTTTTTGTCTTTTTGTGCTTGTCCCAGGCCTCCCCTTTTATTTATTCTTCCATTGTTTAAGGATATCATTCCAACTCGTGAATTTCTGATAGCATAGTCAGGCCTTTATGATAGCTTCATCCATAGTCTTTCGGTTGTCAAACTCAATTATTTCTTTATATATCACTGATAGTTAATTTAGGAACCTTTGCACTTTCACTTTTTCTTCTCTTATGTACAGTACATAATGAACTAAGTTTGTGAATTTCATCACAAATTCATCTAGGTTGAGTTGTCCCAATCTTAGCTCATGGAACTCTTTGGCATGGTCATCATAATACCTTTCGTCGAGGTATCGTGATTTGAACTTCTGGTGCAATTCTGCCCATGAGACTATCTTATTATTTACCAAGTGTATGATTTGTGTCTCTTCCGAGCAGAATGTAGCTTTACCCTGAAATCGGTAAACAACCATTCAGGGTTTCAAGTTACTTCCATACTCGTACACCTAAAAATACTTAATAATATTCCAGAGCTAGGCTTCTACATCCTCCTCATTTTCACCATCAAATGTAGGAGGTTTCATCTTGTGAAAATCTCCTTGTAATTCCTTTTTCTTTTTCTTAGACTTGGAGTCTGCCTTTAGAGACTGTTCTTCACTCTTAGACTTTTCTGAATTTTTTTCGACCTCTTTTATTTTCATTTTTTCCTGTCCCCCTCCTGGTGACTAGATCTGGAAGTTAACTCCCTTATCAAATGCTCATGTTCATTTCTGGCTTGCAATAGACGTTCATTACTATTTCTTAACTGAACTAGTTCCTATTGTAAACTTCTGATCATTTCCAAAATCTGGGAGTTTGGATCTAGAGGAGTATCCCCCTCCCCTAGTTCCACATATAACTCTTCCCTGTCTGACATGAAGGTTTTTGTATAGTATTTTTGTACCTTATATATGACACACAACCAATCATTAGCATCATCATTCAAACTGAACATATTTTTCACAACAACAAATATAATAATAAAATTTTAAATGACAAACAACATAAAATTTCAACCATTGAGGGTGCATACTAGGCCCATTTTTTAACTTGGGCTTTGATAGCACTTTTCACATACCCAATTTTATTTTTATTTATTTATTTATTTATTTTGGCTATTTTCATTACTGGTAGGGTAGGGTGACCCTCAGGTTCATTCTCCTCTGAGGCATAGTTTTACCCATCCCATTGTTCTCTTGTATTATATTTCCTTATGATTATGGCCATATCCTTATTGAAACATTTGAAGTTTTAGATTGCCTATTAATTAAGGTCAAGTATGATATGGTTAATGAAAATCATAGCCTTATGGTTTGATTAGGCGGTTTACATAATTTGGACAAATGCCTATTTAATTTCTTCATACGATAGGCATGTGGGTGGAGGGTTTATATTCATATCCCATGGAACTCTAGTTGCACTATAGGCCAACATTTAAATTTTTTATGTACCTAACTACCTTGTCTTGGAGTTATGGAAGCGATCCACATGGAAAAACTGCCCACCGCCGGATCACCAATTGTACAGGGCCCATGTGACATCTTGTGCCATTCATGTGGTTGCTCTCATCTCGAGGTAAGCAATCATGAACATTTGAGATTGATCCCTGGGTTGATCTTCGGACCTCATGTCATTTCACAAACCCTAAGGTGTTTAACCTTGTTTTCTTTCTCATTCACTTGGTCTTGGATTCTGAGGTTTTGGACAGAGATGGTTGAGTGCCTTCTTGACTCGTTCAAAGTCAAAGCAGCCCTATACACTCTTGCTAGTTTCATGAACTTGTGTTAAAATATGTTACCCTTTCGGGCTTACTCACAGGTGTCACATATTTCGTTCATGGTTGCATTAGGCAAATTTTGAGGTCTAAAATGGTCCTCCTAAGGAAATTATAATATAATAATTGAAATATTACATCATCAAATTTTAGAGGGAAAAAAGAAAAAAATACCTTTTCAACTTATATCCCAAAAATTTTACTCTAATTTCGAGCAAGAGTACTCGTTGGATGAAAAATAAAATTATTCATCCAAGGAGTAGCCATGTTGCATACTTTTCATGGATTTTTCTACACAAAAAATGACAAATACATGAAAAACATGATTGTAATCATGCTTTTTCATGTATTTCTCATTTTTCGTGTAGCAGAGTCCATCAAAAGTATGCAACATGGGTAATCCTTGGATGAGAAATTAAAATTTTCATCTAACGAGTACCCCGAATCAAAAATTAAGTAAAAATTTTGGGAGATAAGTTGAAAATTCGAGTTGAAAAAATCGTTTTATTATTTTATTATTTTTTAATCTTTGTACCTTTTTAGTTAAAAAATGGGGAATCATCCCCCATGCTTGAAATCATCATCTTGAATCCTATTGGTTCTTATAAAGTTTATTTTTTTTGTACAGTTTTCTAAGGAGGTCTATTTTAGACCTCAAAATTCCCCTAGTGTCAGGGCGACTTAGATTCACAGGTATACCCTTTTCGGTCGAGGCTTATTCTTCGTATTTCATCTAAGAATTGTGTATATGGTGGAATCCATATTATCATTTTATTGCTAATGGTTTGTGTTGTATTACAAGTTGCCTCTCATAGAACATGGGGAAACCTTGTTCTTCATGGAATTTCTTTATAATTCTCGTCATGATTGTTTTATTCTCAAGCCCAAATTTTGGGTTGTAATATTCCAAGGTAAGGGTTTCTCCTTTACCCTATTTTAATTTATGTTGTCACTTCATTTAATATAGTTCTTGATTGAAGTTATTGTTTTGCATTGCAGGTTGGAAATTTTTTGTTAAAACCCAATTCATAGGAATTCATCCTTTGTGGCTTTGGTAACACGACATGCAGAAAGCCACAAATTATGCAAAATTTTACTGGTGGGTTCTCTTTATATAATTTTTCCTATTTCTCCTTTCCAATTTCATTTTGTTTTTCCACTGTGTGTGAATGTTACACTTTCTCTAATATATATTTTCTGTGAAGAAGACTCAAGAGTGGTTGATGGAACCTAGTATTGCCACCCTTCTCCCACCACGTAATTCATATTTTCCCTTATTTCTTGGTTTGATTTTATTGTATCTTTTAGTTCTCAATTTCCACAACGAACTAAGAATTGGTTTGTTGTTTCTCCCATAAAGTTATAAAGAGTTTTTTTATGTGTTCATAGGGATAGGCAAGGGGTCGATTTACTGAGGGTTGTAGCTAGGTAATAATCCCTTCAATTTGGGTTAGTTTTGTTGTTGTCTTTGCATTACCACAGGCGCTTCGTGAAATGTACGTTTTAATTCCAATCCTTGTTTCTTTGTACATGTACCTGCTTCACCTTACTCTCAATTGCACCAAGGTTTAAGGCTTTGAATGTCTACTAACATACAACTTTCTCTTCTCAAGTTATCCATTCCCTTCATGGATTAATTTCATAGGTATGAGCATTGACTTATCAGTGTGAGAGGCTCCTTTTTAGGTTATAGAAGTAAATGAGGATCTCGTTGTTTAATTCAAGACATGAAATATTTTTAACCCTTTCAAGGGAGATTTCAATTTCTCTATAGACGCATTTTTATTTCCTTATAATTACAATTGCAATACATTCCTCTAAGATCTATGTATTTTTTTCGAACTTAGCAGATGTAATCTTGGTGCATCGATCTGGTATTTATGGGTGCTGGTTAATTTAAGGATAATTTTTGCGGTGTGCTTAATTATGAGTAAAATAACTAATTCACTCATGGATTATCTACGTTACATATTATTTACATGTTGCTGACCATAGGGATATGGGGTGTACACTGCCAGATTGTGGCTTTGTACCTGTCGACCAAATTTTATGAATCGATACTCTCTTTTTATAATGTATGCATGCTAAGATAGGATGTATTCTTGCTTTAGCTTTAATATTTATATACAACTTTCTTATATGTTATCAATACACAGTGAATGTGTGGGTTAATTGTTTTATTTCTCTATACTATGTATTTATACTAAACTTATATAGTGGTTTGATATATGATCTCCATTATCTAATGTATTATTGTGTTTAATTCCACAGTAATTTACCCAGAGCAACCTCACATAGGCTCTACCACAAGGTTTATGATGTAGGTTATGAAGCTATCCCCTTTTTTTATATTGCCTACATGAAATATTTTTCTTGGGATGCTATCATTATTTTGTCCTATGTCTTACCTGTTGGGATATTTCGACAGATAGGAAATACTTAAGTATAACTTGGTCTAGAGCAAAGTCAGGTAAAATGTTTTTCTTTAGTATGTACTTTTGTAACTTATAATCCGATGATCATGATATGTAGTGATATGACATTTAATTCGCTCCTCAATATTAGTGAAACTTGATTCATGGCTTAACACCCAATTGGCCCGTGATATCTATTTAAAAACGATATAAAGTCATTTGTTTGGTGACCAATTATGAGAGAAGATTATGTAAATTTTCTTTATTTATATTAATAAATTTCCTAAAGTGGCCTGGTTAGCTTAGGCTGGGGACGGTTTCCCCCTTTGATGGTTTTAGCCACATGAAATACTGGTGTACTGATCTATGATTTTTCATGAGCAGTTACATTTGGTGTTTGATCTAAGGAACTTACCCTATAAATTCCTACAATGTATCAGAGCTGTTTGAGGGCCGCATCCATTTTTTATCCAAATATGAAGCCGATTTTGACTACATGCGACTATCATTTTCCAAATCTATTCTTTCTAACGACTTTCGGTCTGGGAGGACTACTTTGTTTGTCTGGAGCCCCTTTTCCAAGAAGGAGTCACCCATTTTGTTTCATGCGAAAATGTTTCTGGGTGCCCTAGCTATGTCATTTTAGATATGGAGGTATAAAGTATTTTTATTTTTTGCAATTATATTTATCTATCCCTATTTTTATTTTGGTTTATAGTTATTTTTTTATTACAGGATCTATACCCTCTTCTCTACATATGTTCTTTGCTCTGCGTTGTGTGCAATCTGGAAAACTAGAAATAAAAAGACATGATTTTTCTCCTACCTATGGTCTTTCCTCGTGACTTTGTGTGATCTCGGGAAATCAAATATAGTGAGAAAAATATTTAGTTTCTGGGTGGAATAACCAGAAATATAACAACAAGCCACAAGGGTTTTATCTTTTTTGTTTTTTTTTTTGTGTTGTTTTTTTTTACAAGAAAAAGACCACGCACCCGAAAGAGAAAAAGAAAATTCTCCCTTTCCAAAAATTACTAAATAATTTTACTAGCTCACTTGGTCTAAATTTACATTATCAGAATAGAGGTCTTGGGTTCAAGTCTTTGTTAAGTTATTTTTTCTAAAAAAAAAATTGTTAAGTTAATTTTTCTAAAAAAAGGGGCTTTTTGCAGGGTTATTTAAAAATAAATAAATACACATGTAACTTATATTTAAAAAAAAAACATGATATTATTTTATTAATTTTGGAAAGGGGGGGGGGGGTTAAAGTACAACTTCATCGTCAACTTTCAACCTATCACAACTTCATCGTCAACTTTCAACCTATCACATGACTACTTGGCATCTTTTTCAACATTTCTTAGAAAAGGCATAATGTCTTCATCTGGAAGCCATTTTTTTTAATTGACCTAATTTTCCGATACCTTTCCATTTGAGCAGTTATTTTCAACCTTTATAGCTTTAGCTTTTAAAAAATGGAAAGTACATGCCTGATTATTCTTAACAACACCAATTATTTCCAATGGTTATCCTACATGGTAGACTTACTTAGAAGTAAATGGATTTATAGAATAGCCTCTGAACTAGAATCTAAACCTATCAATGAAGATAAAAATAAACAAGATCAAGCATGAGGGTTGATAGGAGTGTCCATTGCTCAAGATATTATATTTCATATCGAAGAAATTGACTCCCTTGATGAAGCTATGAAAAAAGATAAATATTTTTTTTTGGCATTCAAAATGAAATCAGAGACCACTAGATTCAAAATGAGTTGCTTACTTTGGACCTGACTAATTTCTCCTCTATTGAACATTTTTGCCCAAATTCAAGACACTTAAACTTCTCCTAGAAGGTTTTAAGGTCAAGAAGGAAGATGGTAGTCTTATTTATTCCATTCTTACTAAGTTAGGCCCTGCATACTCTGTACTTGATTCCACCTTCCATTCCACTAGAGAAACCCTCATTCATCAAGGAGCACCATAAATTCCCCCTCTTTTGATGTCTTTTGTGATTCTTTGATAACAAAACAAGAAAAACCCTTACACCTTAGTCTTATTAATACTGGAAAATCTTCAATGAAAGCCTTAGCAGACCAGCATCAACCAAATCCAAAGAATCCTAATAAGGAACATCCTAAAAAGAATGGTCTTAAACCAAACAAGGATCTTAAGCAAACTCAGAAAGCAACTCAACAAACTGATAAGGCAAATAGAAACAAATGGAAGAAGAAATATAGACATTGCAACTTTTGTAATCGTGATGGCCACGTAGAGTAAAAATGTTTTAAGAAGCTGGAAGCCTTGGAAACAACAATAAAGAAGCACAACATCCATTTGGATAACTCTTCAACTTCATCTTTGAGAATGGAACTTTCTGCATGTGGTTTTCAAGAATTAAGTTATGTTTATGCATCGAATATATCTTCTTTTTCTCATTCTCATGAGCGACTCATTGATTCCGGAGCCTCTTACCACATGGCGAAAAATAAAGCCATTTTTTATTCTTTAAATGATTGTAACACCAAAAATATTTATGTTGGTGATGATATATCTCTTAAGTGTTGTAGGTTCTGGAACCATTCATCTAGATAATGGTAACTTTAGTGATGTATTATGTGTTCCTACCTTGTGCTGCAAACTTCTATCTAGTTATAAAATAACTCATTCTAGTGAAGGGGAAACCGTATAATTCTCGCCTCATGATGTTGTAATTAAGGAACTAAGAGATCCTAGACATATTTTAGTTACTCAAATTGTTCATGATTCAACTAGGTTGTATAATTTTGACAACTATGGGTCATCATTCCTTCCCTCCATTTTTTTTGCTCATAATGATGAAGTGAGCAAAGTTTAGCATGAACGATTTTGGTCACTTAAACTATCGCTCTCTTGAAACTCTATGTAAAGAAAATATGGTGACAGGTATTCCTATGGTATCTTTCCAATATGTTTTTTTTTCAAGTTGTGTACCTAGAAAACATCATCGGGATAGTTTTGACAAACACACCTCTTGGCGCGCTTCAGCCCCTTTGCAGCTTCTTCACAATTATTTATGTAGTCCACTTCAAGTTGCTTCTTTCTATAGCTACAAGTACTTCTTAAATTTTGTTGATTGTTTTTCTAGACGCACTTGTGTATACTTCTTAAAACTCAAGAGTGATTTTTTTAACTTGTTCTTAGCCTTTAAGGCTTTTATTGAGAAATAATCTCGACATCAAATTCTTAAGTTGAGATCTGAGAATGGAGGAGAATATGTTAAGAAGAAATTTATCAACTTTTTCACTGATTATGGAATTCAATTGCAACATAATGTTCTGTACACTCCACAAAAAAATGATGTAGCTGAAAGGAGGAATCACAGTCTAAAATAAATGGCTAATTGTATGCTTCAATCTAAAGGACTTACTCTTAATTTTTGGGAAGAAGAAATTAAATGTGAAAATTAAATATTAAATCACACTCCTACTAAGGTTTTAAGGAATATTACTCTAGAAGAAGCCTTGAGCTCAATCAAACCATATGTAAGTCACTTTCGTGTTTTTGGATGTGAAGCTTGGGCCCATATTCCTGATGAGAAAAATAAAGCCTTAGAACCTAAGAGTGAAAACTGTATTTTTGTTGGATATTATGAAGATGTCAAAGGATATATACTTCTTCAACCCAAATCCAAAACTGTAATGTTTATAGGATATGTAAACTTTCATGAAAATATATTGGCCTGCGAGGCTAATTCGGTGGGTATGCCACCTTTGGCCTGCGATCCTTATTTGACAAATGCGTAACAACTCCACTTACCACAATTTTTTTTCTATTTATAGCATAACTACTTAAGTTTTCATCCACTACTTTCTATTAATTCATCACTATTTGAAGAATTCTTCCCTTATATTTTATGTTGTTATTCCTTCATTCATAGTTCGTCATTATTCGACGAATTCTAACGTTACAATTTCTATTGATTTTTTTTTCATTTAAAATTAATGAACCCAAGTATATCATTTTTTCCATTGATTATACTTGTCTAAATTGAATAATTCATAGTTAGTTTTCCTTTCCATTTCTACTTGACGATACTTCTTCATTATATTAATCTATCACAACTATAATTAAAATAATTATAGTAAATTTTGTATAACTTATACACTTTATACCTTCCATTTTAATTTAACCTTGTAATAGTGTTATCAACTTATTACACTAAGATCTAACTTATATATCTTATGGTATTTTATATCCCCATACTATTTTCATTCCTCATAAATACTCTTTTATTAAAATCACAGGTCATTCGAATCTCTGCAAAGGATTTCATTCCTTTTTTTAATATAATATGCCATTATATTAATAAATTTATTTCATACATTTCTGATGTCAATGTATATACCCCATTAATAAATTCTAATTGAATACATATAGGTAGGAAGATATAATATAATGTTTGGGATTACCAACGTGATACATCCACCATTCATATAAATCAACGTTATTTCATTTTGACATTCCTTTGTTAATAGATAAGTTTTAAAACGATATGTTGTGAATATGATTCTTGATTTTTGAATTGACATATATATTATATTAATCCCACCATTGATTAATATCTTTGTCACTTATTAATTGTAAGGATAATCGTATACATGTTTGGTAATTTAGAATTTAAAATCCATAATTTGTACTGGTTATCACTTTTATGTGATTTATAATTTTTGAGATTTACCCATCGTACAGTACATCCGAGTTAAATTCCTTCACATGGCTCGTTATCAGTTGTGGAATTTGACTAAAGCCATGTGTATGGCTTGGATCAATTTGTATTCCCTCCGGGATTTTATGACAACCAAACCCTAACAAGACTTGTCAATTTTCATTTTGGAATTCTGAGCATTCGGCTTTCCAAACCCTCGTTGCTCCATGCAGTCGCGGTCTTAGAAAATATTGTCTCAATGTTTACGTAGTTGAACCAATTTCAACGAATTTAAAAATCTTCCATGACACTTTGGCCTTATTATTCTGAGACCCTCTCTCTCTCAGGTAAGATTTTTCAGGTTGAGACCAAAGATAAGTTCGTTCTATCTCTGATTTTTTTTTTGTTTTCGAAATTCATATATTTGTTTTTCTCTGCAATTAATATTTTCATTTTCGGTTGCAGGTTCTCAGTGAGCTCAAATGGAGTATTTCTCCACATTTTTGTTTGATTTAACTCATTTTGGTATAAGTTCCCTTTCTCCTAAATAAATGAGGTAAGATTTTTTATGGTCAATAGAATAGTGAAATAATATAGTTCACAGGCTTACCAACACTATTCTCGTGAGTTATTTCACTAAACCAGGTTACGTCTATATCATTTTTCAAGTAAATCTATCCAACTTTATGAATTTGTTCTTAATTTAAGTATTCCTATTTTATTTCGTCACTTGGAAATAAAATAGCTAAGAGTGTTTCTTGCATAAATTTCAGTATTATCTCACTATTTTGAATTATCGTTGATAAGGAATTCATTTATATATATATGCCACGATGTTGAGGCTTTCTCCATAGTTTCATTTTTTATTTATTATTCAGTTATGTATATTTTCTACTAAACTATACCTCTTTGTAATTTCTTACAATGTTGAATTTATTCTTGTTTCTCCGAATGAGATTTTTCTGGGTTTGAAATTTTATCTTCATATCTGCTTATTCCTTTCCACTTTCGTTTCCAGGTCCATGTAATATTTGAATTTGTTTCAGGTGTTCTCTTTCAATGAGAATTCCCTTTGTAACATTTCCCAATTTACTATTGAGCAAAACGTTGGCACAAATCAATTTACTTAAGGATTCCTAGTATTTTTAGGAACGCATTTCTTCAATTTCAATTAGAAATCGATTTTATAGTTAGGCGGTTGTAATATTTCACCCCATTTTAAAATAATTCCTTTACGAGAATAATTTCTAAGTTTGTGTGTTAATATTTTTGGTAACAGAAATTAGAATATTTCAATATATATTCTATAAGTCTGTTGTAATTATTTCTATTTGAAAAATTATTTTAATTTTATGAATATTCATTCATAAAACAAAATTGTATTTATTAAATACTTATATAATTAAATGGTTTTGTGTATCTGATTTTATAAATTCAACTTTTTAATTTACTTCAAAACCCTTCTTCACACATGCAATTATTGTGTGTTTAATAATATCCTACCACATCATTGTTCAGGAATTTATACATTTGGTTAAGGTACATTGTTTTATAGATTCACTTTCAACATTAACTTCGCATATGATACTTATATATTTGGTTAAAATAATATGGATTTAATTTTTTTTAGAATTTTATTAATTCCATTAATTAATAAAATTCTCTTTTGTATAGAAAAAATTTCACTTATTCTGAGAAACTCAGAGTTTCTCATTTACATGCTGCCAACGAGAAGAAAGGTACAATTCTTTCTATTTCGTTAGTTTACTTTCCTATTCCTCTTCTGTTTTCGTCAACTTTCTTTACTAATTATTTTCTGCATTTTTATTTGCAGATTTAATACCACTATATAATTAAGACCAATAAGGTAATAATCTCATTTTTAACTTCTATTATCCTTTAGTTAAATATTTCTATCTTTAATTATTTTTAAAGGAAATTTTTCTTCATTCTAACTCACTTATATTTTTGTATTTACAGATATTGCATCTGATTCCTTGTACATGCTTACTTTTTAAGTGATCCTATATAATTTCATGAGTACTTTAGTATCTCATTAATTGAAAATAGATTATGGTTTCTTCTATATATGTTGGCCTATATCACTTTGAAGAATTTGGCCTATATAATTATGTACTGTATTTCAATGTATAATTCTATTGTACTGTTTAATTGGGACTATGCATTCTGTGTATAATTTATGACAGAATTAAATTGTAATATGTGTAAAATACACTATCTCGACTTAAATTATTGCAGCATTATAATGTGTACCCATTCTCAGAAATTTAACTTATTTTTTTCATTCATGTATATGTTTTCTTCGGTTTAGTCTTTTATGCCATTTCTAAGAAAATGCAATAATTTGTATTTGTATCCAAACTTGTTTTATGAGAACAAATATTATTTGGAATTAACATAGTCATGTCTATATTTCATTACTGACAAATACACTAAATTTTATTCTCTCTATTGTATTTATCTATATTTTATGTCTTTACAAAAATACTATTTATCACCAAACCTCAGATTTAAACCTATTAATGGGGTTTAGACATTCTGAGAGTTGGTGTGTAATTCTATAGTTCGGTGTAACCATGAAGATCAACTATTATTTCTATAGTTTTTGTTTGTTAAATACATCAAAATATATAACTAAATTTTATACATAAATTCACCATATTGTACAGTATTTAATCATGTATAAAATTAACGTTTCTTACACACTTCCATCTAACTGAATTAAACCATAATTCAATAAAAATAGATAATCTCACACTTTCTTTCATACTAAAATTCATAACACAAAATTGAATTTCTTTGTGCATACCAATTTTGGTAAGACTATTTTCCACCCAACCTTGAGCTTTCTCTCCACAGCTCCCCCGAGCACAGACCAATTCCTCCAAGGTGTAGACAACACTCTGTATACCTAGGAATGACTTATTTAAGCTTGATTTCTCTTCAGCATGTTTCCATAATTACATCCAGTTAATCATGATGTTATTTCCTTTTTGCAAAGCCTTTCCTTTTTTTTTCCACAAAAGTACTTTAAAACTAGCTTTTTCCTCTTTCTAGTTTTATTTCACCTCTTCTTAGTAACTTTCCACTTTACTAAGGTATATTTTTATATTTTTATCTCCAATCTAATATTAAATTTTTTATTTATTTTCTCCAAGGATTTTTGGAGAATTTGGGAAAGTCTTTGAAATCTTATCCATCCTCATGGACTTGAAATTCTGGTTTCCATTTATACTCTAGTATTTGCACAATAATTCAATTCCCACATTTATTAAATTTAAAATAATAAAATATGTCAACAAAAAATATTTTCCTTTAGGTCCACTTAACCTTTAGGATTGTTCAAATATCTAATAAAAGCAGTAAAAATAGGGATATTACATATTCTCGCTCTAAAAAAAACATCATCCTTAAAGTTGCAAAATATTTATTCACTTTTCAAACAGTGATGGATGTTTTTCCTTCATATCTTATTTTCTCTCCTAAGTAGCTTCTTCAGGTGAAAAGTTCTTCCACTACACTTTCACCCTAGCCACTGTCCTATTCCAGAGCTCAATTTCTTCCCATGTCAAAATATGAAGTGGATCTAGAATAAATTCCACTTTTGGTTCCACCTATATCACATTCTAATAAATTACATGAGTAGGATCATGTATATTTTGTTTTAATAACGAAACATGAAAATAGTGTGAACCTTAATGTGACTAGGTAGAGCCAAATTATAAGCTACTGGCCCCACTCTTTGTAGAACTTCAAATGGTCCACATTAGCATGGTGCTAATTTAGCATAGATACGTGTGTATAAAGTACTCTTTTTGGGCTTAATCCTCAAGTAAACATGGTATCCCACTTTGAATTCTCTATGAATTCTCTTTTTGTCTGCATAGCTATTTTGTCCGCCTTGAGTTGTCTTAATGTTTTGTTGAATTTTCTTCATCATTCTTTCCATCTCTTGCAATGCTTCTGGTCCAAGAATTAACTTATCCTCTAGTTGACTTCAACTAAGCAGTGTGTGGCACTCTCTGCCATACGATGCCTCAAAAGGACTCATCTTTATTGAAGCTTGATAACTATTATTATATGCAAATTCCTTCAGATGTAGAAAATATTCCCATCTTGTAGGTTTGTTCATAGCATACATTCGTAACATGTCTTATAAAATCTGGTTTGTTCCTTCAATTTTTCCATCTGCTTGGGGATGGTAGGTAATACTAAAGTTCAATTTGCTATCCATTCCTACAAATAGAGTCTTACAAAAAGCTGAAGTAAACTTTTCATCTCTATTTGATATAATCATTTTAGGAATACTATGCAACTTTACAATCTTTTTCATAAATACATTATCTACTTGAGCTGTACCAAAAGTAGATTGTACTGGTTAAAAGTGTGCATATTTAGTCAATGTGTCTACAACCACCATTATAGAATCATGTTGATATTTAGACCTAGGCAAACCAGTTATAAAATCTATGGAAACTATTTCCCACTTCCATTCTGGAATAGGTAAAGGATTCAGTAGTCCAGCTGGATGCTGATGTTGTACTTTTACCTGTTGACATTCTAAACATCTAGCTAAATAATCAGCCACATCTTTCTTCATACCTGGAAAAAAAATATTCTTTCTTAATGTTGAAATCAATTTTTGATAACCAGAGTGTCCTTCATAGGGTCGTTTATGATACTCATCTAAAATTTCATGTTTTAATGAGCTCACATTTGGAATGTACAATCTATTTTTATAACAAATAAACGTTTTCTGGTTTTGAGTATATCCCAATATCTCAATATTTTGTAATTTTTCTTGAATTTTTTCATAGCTTGAATCTTGACACACTACTTCTTGTATTAGTCCTTCAGGGTAAAAATTCGCACTACTTCCAACACTATTCAATATTTGATGAGAATTCCTACTTAAAGCATCTACAATCTTATTTTCCTTTCCTTTAATATGTTTGATTTCTATGTCAAACTCACTAAGGAAAGAAAACCATCTATCTTGTCTAGCAATTAAATCAAGTTGTGTGAAAAAATATTTCAAACTTATGTGATCTTTCATTAATACAAAATTCTTTCCTAATAGATCATGTCTCCACATATTCAAAGCATGTATTACAACAACTAACTCTAATTCATATACAGTGTAGTTATGTTATTTTTTCTTTAGTTTTCTTGACTCATAGGCCATGACTGATTTTTATTTCAATAATACCCCTCCTAATCCTTCTACACAAGGATATGTACACACTACAAATTCTTTGTTTGGATAAGAAGTCTTCAAAATAGGAGTAGTTTTTAGTTAAAGTTTTAACTATTCAAAAATATGTTGACATTTTTTTTCCACTCAAACTTCACTCCCTTCTTCTGTAGAGATGTAATAGGATAATCTAAAGTTGAAAATCCCTCTACAAATCTCCTGTAGTATCCCAAGATTCCCATGAATGATATTATGGATGGAACATCAATAGGTACATGCCAATCCATGATAGATTTTATCTTCTCTAGGTCTGCTGCCAATCCTTCTTCTGAAATTTCATGACCCCAATACTGAATTTTATCCTTATAAATGTTGTGTAACCATCTCCAAAAATAGAAGAAAAGAGATATCAACACCTTAGAAATAAGCCACTTCGAGGGGGAAACCTCCAATACATTACATAAATGAACAATTCTTGGATGATACAAATGAACAAAACCTCCTTCTATATGTAGGAGTCCATGGGGCCACAATATAATCCTAGTGGGGCCACAATGTAATCCTAGCCGACCTAACAATAATAATGTAAGGGCACAATAATAACAATATGGGGGTTACAGGAGTACAATAATAACAATAAGGGGGGCTACACTAACATAATAAGGGGCTACACTATTAATATAGGGACTTAACATGCCCCTCTCCTTCAAACAAGTGTTGTCCTCAACGCTTGATTATTTCTTGATGCTTTTGTATAAAATTCTCATCCTCCCATGAGAAATATTCTACATGAAATTTCTTCCACTTGTTGAGATACTCTGAAATTGATCGTACTTGTCGAGTTCTTGTTTCTATGACTGCTTCATAACTTCTTTCGATGTGATGTTGATCTTCCTATTGCTTCATTAGATTCTGCACCAAAGTTGGGTTATCGTTTGAGAATTGGAGAACTTGTTGTTGATGCTTGCTGTGATCTTCCACTAATTTATCATCCATATTAGCTATTATTTGATCCTTCAAACGATCCAACTTAGCCTCCATTTATGCTTTTAAACCATCTATTTCATCTTCGATGTCTCTTCGTAAGATCGAAACTTGTTGCACTTGGTAGCGTAATTTTGATATCTCATACTGCAATTCTTCCTCTTCATGCATCATGGTAGAGCCTTCTGAAGGCTTAATGGGTGTTGAATTCTTTTTAGGCACCATTTTAGAATCCAATATTGATACCTATTCTACAATTTTCCCTTGGAAACAATTCAACTTGATTCTTCGAACAAGACTTATGCAATTTAGAAAAAAATTACACACCTTTTACTTGCTTTGATGAGCTCGATATTGAAATTGAATTATCTCTGTAATTGAAAATCTTCAATATCTGAAATTCATCCCTGTAGTATCCCTCTGAAGCTTCTTTCAAATTCCACAGGTCTGATCTAATTTGGATTCCCCAAGACAAAGTTGTGTCCAATCTCCCACAATGACCTAATTTTGGACTGGTTCGGTAGAGAAAACTTGTAGGACTTGCCAAGTGTCACTGTTTCGTCTTTTGTCTCTGAAATTGATAGCCAAGAAACTAAAGTCCGTGTACTTGCGACCAATTTTTACGACACTCAAATCCACTTCCCAGAGAGAGAGTTATTGAACTTTTCCCACGATCACCTCTTTGAGATGAAATTCAGAAGCCTGAAAAAGCACTACCTTCCACAGATCATATCTCCAAAAATGTTGTGAACCAAGCTCTGAAATTTTTTGAAAATTTTCCTTAGTATTTCAGCTTCGCACCATGTGAATTTCAGATTCTGAACCTTCGTAGAAAAAATTTTATAGCGCAAATTCCACGATGACTTGTTTACGAGCTTGAAACAAGACCTAACTTCCACAGATGATATCTCCGACAATATTGCGAACCAAGCTCTTAAATTTTAAGAAAATCTTCCTTAGGATTTCAGCTTCACACCCTAAAAATTTCAGCTTCTGAGACTTCGTAGAAAAAACGTTATAGCGAAAATGCCACGATGACCTGTTTGGAGCAGCGAAACCCTAGAATCCAAAGCTCTGATACCAAATGTTGTGTAACCAGCTCCAAAAATAGAAGAAAGAATATCAACATGGCAATACAGCCAATTCGAGGGGAAACCTCAATACATTACATAAATGAACAATTCTTGGATGATACAAATGAACAAAACCTCCTTGTATAGGAGTCCATGGGGCCTGACATAGTCTGGTGGACATAGTATGTAATCCTAGCCGACCTAACAATAATAATGTAAGGGCACAATAATAACAATATGGGGATTACAGGGGTACAATAATAACAATAAGGGGGGCTACACTAACATAATAAGGGGCTACACTATTAATATAGGGACTTAACAATAAAATTCAGATTTTCAAAGTTTGGCATAAAACTTATGTTCTCTAAGTGTTTGTAAGATAATTTTGAGATGTTCTTTATGTCCTTATTCATTCTTGTAATATACCAGAATGTCATCAATAAACACCAAAACAAATTTGTCTAGATACTTATGTAACACATTGTTGATTAGACACATAAATGTAGCAGGTGAATTAGTCAACCCAAAAGGTAGAACTACAAACTCATAATGCTAGTATATAGTTCTGAATGCAGTCTTATTTATGTGTTCATCCTTAATTATCAGTTGATGATATATTGTTCTTAAATCAATATTTGAAAAGATAGTAGCTCCTCTCAGTTGATCAAATAAGTCATCTATTATGGGTAGAGGATACATGTTCTTTATATTTAGTTTATTCAATTGTCTATAGTCTATACACATTCTGAATGTTCCATTTTTATTTTTAAGAGATAGTACAGGTGCTCCCCATGGAGACACACTTGGCCGGATATAGCCTCGGTCCAACAACTCTTGTAGTTGTAGTTTTAATTCTAAAAACTTAGGAGTACTCATTATGTAGGGTGCTCTAGAGACAGATGTATCTCTAGGTACCAATTCAATTGAAAAATCAATTTCTCTTTTAGGGTGTAAATGGGGATTTCATCTGGAAACACATCTTTGAACTCCCATATTACTGGTAAATTTTCTACAAATTCTTTTTCATTCTCCTGTCCTAATTCCTCCACTTGCACAACGTACACTTGATGGACTTTCATTGTTGTTCTTTTTAACTGTAGCGTTGAAATATGTCTTATTGATATTGGTCTCGGTTTTCCTTTTACTATCACTGGTTTTCCCTCACCATCTACAGAGTGAACTGTTTTATCTAAGAAATTAAATATTTATTTTTGTTTTTCTAACCACATTCCCACTAACACATCATATGAGCCTAGAGGTAAAATATTTAACTTCAGTTCTATTTCATACCCATTTAAATTTACAGCAATCTTGGGCAATTTATGGGTCACTTTTCTTTTTGTTCCAGTAGCTAACTGAACTAACCATGATTGGTGAAATTTTTCTGATTTTAATTTTCAATTTTCCACCATCTGTGGACTTATATAGCTTAAATTTGCTTCTGGATCTACCAAAACATAAATAGGTTGTTCAAAAATCATACGTTCAGTTGTGATCATGGTTGATTGGTGTTTAGCTTGCTGATCCTCTATTGCAACACTGATTCTTGGAATCTTTCTAGCAACATCATTTATATTAGTTTCTTCTCTCAATACTTGAATATTTTGAATTATTCGATGAGGATAATCACGTAAAAGATGAGGTTCTCCACAACCCCAGCACATTAATGGTTCCTTCATTTTTACTGTTCCTTCTTTCTTGTTTTTTATATCCATCTTCTTACGTCCAGTTTGTGGTTGGGCTGGTTGATTTTCTCTGATTTTGTTGAACTTCTTCATTTGATGATTTTTCCCAAATTTTTTCAAGTATGCTTGTTTTACTCTTTTCCCACTAGAGTCACCTTTCCCTTTTTCTTTCTTTTTCCAATTTTTTAGCTGATTGTTTCTTCCTTTAATTTTTTTATAATGTAGTCTTGCTTTGAAGACTTCTTCATCTATTGTCTTAGGATTTTCAAATTCTATTCTTTCTTTATAAATAGTAGGTAGGAAGTTTAACAATTGTTGTACATTGGCCTTCTCTTCTCTATTATAAGGTACATAACGAAGCAAGTTACAGAATTTGATAACAAACTCATATATTATGGTATGTCCCAATATCAGCTCATGAAACTCTTTGGCTTTGTTATCATAGTATATTTAATTCAGATATATAGACTTAAATTTAGTTTTTAAGTCTTCCCAAGCCACAATTTTCTCATCTAATACATGCACCATTCGGTTTCTTCCCACCACAAGGTAGCCTTACCTTGTAAATGGTAAATAGCCAATCTGGATTTTAGGCTAATTCCATATTCATAGACTTGAAAGTATTTTACCATCAACATCTTCCTCCTTTTCACCATCATAAGTGGGAGGTTTAATTTTTCGAAATTCTCCTTGCAATTCCTTTTTCTTTCTGGACTATTGTCCAGTTGCTTCACCATCCTCAGACCCTTCTAAGTGGGTTTCAACTTCTTTTCTCTTTCTTCCCGGGTATTCACTTTCATGACTAGACCTTGAGGTTAATTCTTTAATCAACCTATCTTGTTATTTGTTGGCTTGCAAGAGTCGTTCATTAATGGTTCTTAGATGAACCAATTCCTGTTTCATTTTAGAACATATCCAGCAAATTAACATTTTAATATGGTGGATTTACCTCACCACCCAGATCTACAAATATACCTCCTCCATCGCTCATTATGATAGATGTACTTTCTGCACTAAATCACTGTACACAAAAATTTAATTAGTGCAAAAAGTGTTCAATTTAAATAAATTTATAGCAGCAAAATTTTGGATTTTAATTTCCTGTGTGAGGACATATATATTCCCAGTGTTTCAACATGAGCTCTGATACCATCTGTAACAACTCCACTTACCACAATTTGTTTTTTCTATTTATAGCATAACCACTTAAGTTGCTTTCCACTACTTTCTATTAATTTGTCACTATTCGGTGAATTATCACCTTATATTTTTTGTTGTTATTCCTTCATTCATAGTTCATCATGTTGTGGTTCCTATGTTTTGGAAGGTTTGGCAATACCAAAAGATAAGACAACATTAAAACACTATGGGATCTCAGGATCTAGCCCTCATAAATCCAGAGAGGGATCTCTCTATAAAGGCAAAGGATGATATATCTTTGAAGATCAGTTTAAGGTATTAGGCTAGTTATAGGGCACGAGGGTTGTTGTTTTGTTTTTTTGGTTGGGAAAACATGAAAGAAGGGTTCAATGTAAGACAAAGAAGTGAGAAAAGAAGAATTTTTTGCAATGGGGAGATAATTCAAAGAAAACTCAAGTTCATTGGGCAATGGGGTCATAAAATGGTTTACTTGCAATTCAATATCCAAGGCTTTCAACTGGGCTAGTCATCTAAATTAGAGGATCTCTTAAGATGATGGTATGGGATGAAACAATAGGAAATGAAGGTGAATGACAAGGAAACCTTCCAAGGTGACCACTTAGGAACAAATCTAGGGACAGGGCATGCCTTACCATCTATGACCAAACTCCTATGAGGCTAACTCTTCAGACAATATAAAGCATTTAAGATTTGACACAAAGTGAAGCCTAAGATTAGAGAAAGACTTTTAACTTTCAATGCCTTGACATTCAACTTAAGGGATATTATAAAGGCTAACTGCTGGAAAAGGACCCTAGTGAGACAAAACCAACTCTAAATTTCCCAGTTTCCCAATTCTTTCAGCTAAAACCAGACAAGAACATCTAAAAACAAACTCTAAATTCATACATTAGTAAGCAGGGAGAACCAACTACTATACAGGTTAAATTATCTTTAATTTGTTCTCAGATCACACAATTAGTAGAAAACATCAAAGATAAGAAGAGCAGGAAGCATTGGGGTACTTTTTAGCAGTATATCCTAAACTAGATTATTGATTCTTATCAGAGAAATGGAATATGATGAAAAACAGAGGAAAAACATTGACAATGATAGAACACATCACCACTAATTTAGATCAGGATCCAATGAACATGGTTTTCATATTAGAAGAGCAACACCAGTCACATACATGATTTTCCAACAGCTTGATATCAGTCTGAAATAATCTCCTAGCCTATTTTACAACTAATACACACAGAACTCTATCTCAAAGAAATAGCTTACAATCCACGGTTAACCAACCAACAACCTTTACAATGTGATTTTCATGAGTTCTTATAGCTGAAAGTGTGGCAGTAGAGGTAGATAGGACTTTGATTGGCTCATTAAAACAAAGGGAGAAGAGCGTTTGAGGCCCATTATGTTTTAATATCACGTATTGACTTTCAGTACTCTTTGGGTGAATTAGTGGTCTTCGATAGGCTAATAATAACTCCAGAGGTATGTTTCTTGAAGTACTTTCTAGCTGTTTGTACTCTTTTTTTACTGTGGGACAAGTAAGGCATATAAATGACTTTCAGGCCTTCCATACTTTGTAACTAATGCACTGGAAATCTCAGGACTTTGTCAGGGTGATAATCTTGTCAGGAACTCGATGGAGAATAAAAAACACTATGGGAACTTGTCCTTTCTTGGGAAAGAACACTCTGCTGATGTGAAACACTGATATGGCTTGTTTCATGTACCTTAGGCCTCATTAGCATTCTAGATCATTTTTAAGGTCTTCAATCTATATCCTCATCCTTTAAACGCTGGATTATAGCATTTAATCTTCAATAATGGGTTTTTAATCCCTTTATTCTTTCACTGATACTCTTTGTCGCTTCTGCTGACTGTCTTGTCTATGGATACACAGGTTTTAATGGTGCTGGAGGCTTTGAAACAGAGTTAGTAACTTGATCTTTATTTAAAATCACGTTTAAACCTTCCCAGGCACCTTCCCTGCAATATTTGGCTCTAATAATGGCGTTTTGCGCTCTATTTTCCTTCCCTGTGACTGTGAGACAGAGAGCGATTTTCGCCACCTGTAACCCTGCAAAAAGATGATAAACGTATTAAGAAAAAAAAACCTGTGGGAGTGGGAGGGATGCTATGGAGGACTGAGGGAATGGTGGCGCAGCAGTGAAAATGGAGGATGTAGGCAAAAAATGGGTAAAAATCATGGCGGAATGGAAGAAAACTGGCCTGATGGAGGTCCACTGCGAGGACGGTTCTGGACCGTTGGATTAGATTTAGATAGTGGAAATATACGGTTAGGATTCACCAGTGCAGTTGTTTAGAAGGCTAGACTCAATTAGGCAGAAACAAACAAATTTTAGTGTTAAACATAAAAATTTAATGTTTGGGAGAATACCAAGGAAAAAGGCTAAAATGAAGGAGATCGAGGTCATTTGGTGGTGGGACGAGGGCAGAGGAAGATTGAATGTCGACCATCAGATCATTGGAAGAGATCAACGGTTGAGATCTCTCGATGGAATCGTTTGGAAGTTTTGATGAATGTAAAAAGGATGGGAACGCGATACAATATGAGTCGTTAGATTAAAACAGTCAACAGCTAGGATTAAAAGCTGTAGTTGCGGAGGGGGGTGGTAAACAGAAAACTGGAATGGTTTTTGTGCAGCTCTGAAGTTGTTTTGAAAATTCTCCCAAAAAAAAAGCAATATGCCTCGCCGCCTGACATGTGTCCTCCCAAAACTGCTTTTATCGCATAATTTTGAAACATTAAACCTCGGGCGCAAAAATTACGCGATATGCATTTTCAGCTGTTGGATGAAAGGCGGAGAGATCTGACAGTAGGGACCAGAACGCGATGGGGTAAGATGTGTGGGCGGAACAGGTAGATGGGGTCAATGGTGGATGAAATCCCGACCGTTAGATCTTAGAAACAGACAAATATGATCAAAATTGGAAACGCCTATGTGGGGTATGAAATGGGAGGGTGGAAAAGATCCTGGTCGTTGGATCTATAGAATAGACGATGGAGATTTAATCAGGAAATCGCATATTGGGGGTAAAAAACATAAGGGAAATTGGACTTGCGATGTGCGATTAGGCGCTGACCGTCGGATTGGGAGCAAATCGACGGTCCAAATTAAAACGGAGGGGAACAGATGGAGGTCTATGGGCGGAGCACGAAGCCATGCTGAACGTTGGTTCTTTTGGATTCAACGATCAGGATCTAATTGGCGGATGCCAAGACGGGCTCTGTGAAGAAAGCGTGATTGAATCCTGACCGTTGGTTCTTGTGGATTCAACGGCTAGGATTAAATCGCATGATCGGCATTGGAGGAGGGGAATTGAATGGGGCACTGGATTTACGTGATGTGATTGAGCGCTGGCCGTCAGATCTGGAAAGGATCGATGGTGGAGATTAAGTCAGAAGGGGAATGAAAAGGCAGAGCGCGATCAGATCCTGGCCGTTGGTTCTTATGGATTCAAAAGTCAGGATCGAATCGGGGATTGCACTGGCAGAGGCAACATGATGGATGGGCACGATGCAATTAGATCTGGGCCGTCAGACTAAAATGGATCAACGGTTGAGATTGCGGCGGAGGTCAATGGAGCAAAGGCTCATCGCATTGGAAATTTACGAAAGAAAAAAGGAAAAGTTGGAAATGGAGAGCTCCGATTGTGATTTGCGATTGGGGCTAGTGCCTATTCCTGGGCGCAGCTTATATGGGGGAGGCGTTAGGGAGAATAAGCCCTTAGGGGCTTAATCTTTAATGGAGCGGAAAAAATGATTTTTATGCGTTTTAAAGGGATTTTTGGAGTTTTTAGCGCCCGGTTGTAGGGATAAGGGCCTACGAAGAGAGAGGCCATGGAATATAAGCTCTCGGGGGCTTAAGGCCTGATATAGTGTAAAGAGAGGGTTTTTAGGCCGAAAACAGAGTTTTTAAGGCTAAAAGGGTGGTTCCGGTAGGCAGCAAAGGGGATTTTTAAACCAAATGAAGGGAGCCATAAGGTTTAAAAGGGGATTTTGACGATTTAGAGGGCTAAGGAAGGTATTTTGTGGGAATTTTGTGAGGAGAAAAAGGGGTGAAAATGGGGGTTTTGAAGGGATAAAATGGGGCAAAAGGAGGCCTTTTATGAGCAAATTTCTTTCACAAACAGTGAGGCTTTTTCAATGGAAACAATAGTGAGGATTTCTCAAGGAATAGAAGACACATAGAGGCTTCAAGAATGAAATATTTTCAAGGGATTTTCTTCCCTTGAAGGCTCCAAAATATTTTTAGCCCCCTGTTTTCTATGCCAAAAATTTATAGGTGGCTAACACGTCATTATTTGACGAATTTTGTTGTTACACATTCTATTGATATTTTTTTCATTTAAAATTCATGAACCCAAGTATAAAAAATTTTCCATTGATTATACTTGTCTAAATTGACTAATTTATAGTTCGTTTTCCTTGCCATTTCTACTTGACGATACTTCGTCATTATCTTAATCTATAACAAATATAATTAAAATAATTATAGAAAATTTTGTATAACTTATACACTTTATACATTTCATTTCAATTAACCTTGTAATAGTATTCTCAACCTATTACCCTAATATATAACTTATATATCTTATGGTATTTTATATCCCCATACTAGGTCGTTCCTCACAAATACTCTTTTATTAAAATCACAGGTCATTCGAATCTCTGCAAAGGATTTCATTCCTTTTTTAATATAATATACCATTATATTACTAAGGTTATTTCATACCTTTCTGATATTAATGTATACACCCCATTAATCAATTTGAATCGAATACATATAGGTAGGAAGATATAATATAAGGCTTGGGATTACCAACTTGATACATCCAC
Source organism: Pinus albicaulis (assembly GCA_034641835.2). Classification (NCBI taxonomy): domain Eukaryota; kingdom Viridiplantae; phylum Streptophyta; class Pinopsida; order Pinales; family Pinaceae; genus Pinus; species Pinus albicaulis. The sequence continues at coordinate 1,059,589,226 of CM076577.1, read as the reverse complement.
CATTCATATAAATCAACGTTATGTCACTTTAATATTCCTTTGTTAATAGATAAGTTTTCAAACTATACGTTGTGAATATGATTCTTGATTTTTGAATTCACATATATATTATATTAATCCCACCATTGATTAATATCTTTGTCACTTATTAATTGTAGGGATAATCATATCCAGGTTTGGTGATTCGAAATTTAACCTCCGTAATTCGTACTAGTCATCGCTTTTATGTGATTTATAATTTTCGAGATTTACCCATCTTACAGTACAGTCGATTTAAATGCCTTCACATGGCTCATTATCGATTGTGGCATTGGATTGAAGCCACGTGTATGGCTTGGATAAAGTCTTATTCCTTATGGGATTTTACGACAACCAAGCCCTAACAAGACGTCATTTTTCATTTGGGAATTCTCAACCTTCGGCTCTGCAAACCCTCATTGCTCCACACAGTCATGGAGTTAGAAACAATTGTCTCAATGTTTACGCAGGTGAAACAATTTCAACAAATTTCAAACTCTACCATGACCCTCTCTCTCTTAGGTAAGATTTTTCAGGTTGAGACCAGAGATAATTTCGTTCTATCTCTGATTTTTTTTTTTTCGAAATTCATATATTTGTTTTTCTCTGCAATTAATATTTTAATTTTTGGTTGCAGGTTATTAGTGAACTCAAATGGAGTATTTCTCCACGTTTTTGTCTGATTTAACTCGTTTTCATCTAAGTTCATTTTCTCTTACAACAATGAGGTAAGATTTTTTATGGTAAAGGAAGTAGTGAAATAATATAGTTCACAGGATTACCAATGCTATTCTAGTGAGTTATTTCATTGAACCAGGTAGAAATAAAATAGTCTAGGGTGTTTCTTGCATAAATTTCAGTATTAACTCACTATTTTGAATTATCGTTGATAAGGAATTCATTTATATATATTCCACGGTGCTAAGGTTTTCTCCATACATTCGTTTTTTATTTACAATTCAGTTATTGATATTTTATACTAAACTATACCTCTCTTTAATTTCTTACAATGTTGAATTTATTTTCGTTTCTTCGAATGAGAATTTTTTGGGTTTGAAATTTTATCTTCATATCTACTTATTCTTTCCGACTTTAATATTTGGGTCTAATTAATCTTTGAATTTGGTTAAGGTGCTCTTTTTCAATGACAATTCCCTTTGTAATGTTTCCCAATTTACTATTGAGCACAACTTTGGCACAAATAAATTTACTTACAACTTCCTGGTATTTTTAGGAATGCCTTTCTTCAATTTCAATTAGAAATCAATTTTATAGTTAGGCGGTTGTAATATTTCACCTCATTTTAAAATAATTCCTTTACGAGAATACTTTCTAAGTTTGATGTGGTAATTTTTTTGGTAACAAAAGTTAAAATATTTCAATATATATTCTATAAGTCTGTTCTTATGATTTCAATTTGAAACTGCTTTTAATTTTATGAATATTCATTCATAAAATAAATATTATGTTTATTAAATCCTTATATAATTAAATGGTTATATGTATCTGATTTTATAAATTCAACTTTTCAATTTACTTCAGAACCCTTCTTCACACATGCAATTAGTGTCTGTTTAATAATATTCCTACCACATCACTATTCAGGAATTTATACATTTTTTTAAGGTACTTTTTTTTTATATATATTCACTTTCTGCATTAACTTCACATATGATACTTATAGCTTTGGTTAAAACAATATGGATTTTTTTTTTTTTAGAATTTTATTAAGTCCATAAATTAATAAAATTCTATTTTGTACAGTAGAAATTTCACTTATTCTCGAATTCTTCTAGTTTCTCATTTACACTCTTCCAACGAGAAGAAAGGTCCACTTCTTTCTATTTTGTTAGTTTACCTTCCTATTCGTCTTTTGTTTTCGTCCACTTTCTTTACTAATAGTTTTCCGCATTTTTATTTGCAGATTTAATACCACTGTACAATTAAGAATAGTAAGGTAATAATCTCATTTTTAACTTCTATTCTCCTTGAGTTAAATATTTCTATGTTTAATTATTTTTAAATAAAATTTGTTTTCATTCTAACTCACTTATATTTTTGTATCTACATGTACTCCATTGGATTCCCTGTACATGCTTAATTTTTAAGTGATCCTTTATAATTTCATGAGTACTTCAGTAGCTCATTCATTGACAATATATTATGGTTTTTTCTATACAGGTTGGTCTATATCACTTTGAAGACTTCACCCTATATAATTTTGTATTGTATTTAAATGTACAATTCTATTGTAATGTTTAATTGTGACAATGAATTCTCTCTATAATTTATGACATAATTAAATTGTAATATGTGTAAAATATGGTATCTGGACTTACATTATTGCAGTATTATAATGTGTACTCATACTCAGAAATTTAACTGTTTTTTCCTTTCATGTATATCTTTTCTTCAATTTAGTCTTTTTATGCCATTTCTGAGAAAATGAAATAATTTGTATTTGTATCCAAACTTGTTTTATGACTAAAAATATTATTTGGAATTCACATAGTCATGTATATATTACATTACTAACAAATACACTAAATTTTATGCTCTCTATTGTATATATATATATATTTTATGTCTTTACAGAAATATTACTTATCACCTAACCTGGGATTTAAACCTATTAATGTGGTTTAGACATTATAAGAGTTTGTGTGTAATTATACTTGTTTGTGTAACCATGCAGACCAACTATTATTTCTATAGTTGTTGTATGTTAAATACATCAGAATATATAACTAAAGTTTATACAAAAATTCACCATTTTCTACAGTATTTAATTATGTATAAAATTAAATTTTCTTACACACTTCCATATAATCGAATTAAACCATAATTCAATAAAAAAAGATAATCTCACACTTTATGTCATACTAAAATTCATAACACATAATTGAATTTATTTGTGCTTACCAATTTTGGTAAGACTATTTTCCACCCAACCTTGTGCTTTCTCTCTACAACTCTCCCCAAGCACAGACCAATTCCTCCAAGGTGTAGACAACCTTTTGTCTACCTAGGAAAGGATTATTTAAGCTTGATTTTCCTTCAACATGTTTCCATAACTGGGCCCAGTTAATCAGGATGTCGTTTTCCTTTTTTCCTAGGCTTTCCTTTTGGTTTTTCCACAAAATTACTTTAAAACTAGCTTTTACCTCTTTCTTGTTTTATTTCACCTCTTCTCAGTAACTTTCCACTTTACTGGGGTATATTTTTAGATTTTTATCTCCAATCTAATATCCAAATTTTTATTTATTCTCTCCAAGTATTTTTGGAGAATCTGGAAAAGTCTTTGAAATCGTATCCATCCTCATGGACTTGAAATCCTAGTCTCCATTTAAACTCTAGTCTTTCCACAATAATTCAATTTCCACATTTATTAAATTTAAAATAATAAAATATGTCCATAATAATTGTTTTCCTTTAGGTCCACTTAACCTTTAGGATTGTTCAAATGTCTAATAAAAGTAGTAAAAATAGGGATATTACAATATGTGTCACCTCTCTCTATCTCTTATACATCTGACATCATTCCTTCTACCTCAAATGATGAAAGCAAGGATGAAAATCCTACTCCGCCTCCTTAGGATCTTCCTTCAGCTCCACAACTTCCAAAATGGGTCTTCTCTACTCGGGATGCAACAGGATCTCTCGCAGGTGACCCTACAGATCAACTTCATACACATTCTCAGCTCGACAGATTCTTTTTTTTATTGTCTCAACTTCCAAAAAATTATGGTCCACATACCTTTGAATAAGCTTCATGTCATCCAGATTGGGATGGAACTATGAATGAAGAATATCATTCCTTATTGGAAAACGATACTTGGGATCTTGTTCCTCTTACAAAGGGAAGAAAACTTGTCAGATGCAAATGGGTTTACAAAATAAATTTTGGACCAGATAGAAAAGTGGATAAACATAAAGCTCGTCCTATTGCTAAATAATTTTCTTAAGTTGAAGGCATTGACTATATTGTAACTGTTAGGTCCATATATTACTAGTATAGTCCCTTATTGTTGTTAGTGTAACCCCTTTATTGTTATTATTGTACCGTTGTAACCTCCATATTTCTATTATTGTGCCCTTAAATTATTACTGTTAGGTTGGTTATGATTACATTGTGGCCCCACTAGGATTACATTATGGCCCCATGGACTCCTATATATAAAAGGAGGTTTTGTAAATTATATCATCCAAGAATTGTTCATTTATTTAATGTATTGGAGGTTTCCCCCTCAAAGTGGCTTATTTCTAAGGCGTTGATATCTCTTTTCTTCTATTTTCAGAGCTGGTTACACAACATTTGGTATCAAAGCTTTGAATTCTAGGGTTTCGCTGCTCTAAACAGGTCATCGTGGAATTTTTGCTATAAATTTTTTTCTACGAAGGTTAAGAATCTGAAATTTGTAGGGTGCAAAGCAGAAATCCCAAGGAAACTCGTCAAAAAATTTTAGATCTTTTTTCGCAATATTTTTGGAGATATGATCTGTGGAAGGTAGTGCTTTTTTAGGCTCCCGAATTTCATCTCAAAGAGGTGATCGTGGGAAAAGATTCATAACGCTCTCTCTGAGCATCGGATTGGAGTGCCGTAAAAAGTGGTCGCAAGTACACGGACTGTAGTTTCATGGCTATCAATGTCAGAGCTGAAGGATGAAACATTGACACGTGGCAAGTCGTACAAGTTCACTCTACTAAACCAGTCCATAATTAGGCCATTGTGGGAGATTGGACACAACTTTGTCTTGGAGAATCCAAATAAGGTCAGACCTGTGGCATTCGAAAGATAATTTAGAGGGATACATCAGTATTGAAATTAAAATATTGAAGTGCTAGATTCACATAGATAATCCAATTTCAATATCGAGCTCCTCAAAAGCAAGAAAAAGGTGTGTATTTTTTTTCTTCGAATTGCATAAGTCTTGTTTGAAGAATCAATTTAAATTGATTCCAAGGGAATATTGTAGAATAGATATTAGTATTGGGTTCTAAAATATTCCCCGTAAAAATAATTCAACCCCCATTAAGCCTTCAGAAGGCTATACTATGACTCATGATGATGAAGAATTGCAACATGATCTATCAAAATTACAAGAGGAAGTGCACCAAATTTTTCTCTCGCAAAGAGCAACAAAAAATAAAATGGAAGTTTTGAAGAAAGGCGTGGAAGCTAAGATGGATGGCATGGAAGCTGGCATGGAAGCTAAGATGGATGACATGAAAGACAACATGGAAAACATGAAGAACGATCTAAAAGCAGACATGGAAGGTTTGACAAAGTTGATACAATAAATGATTCATAATGGTGAAAAGATAGTAGAAGAAACTCATGATGAGAACAAAATAAATGTTAATCGTGATTTCATAAACTCTAATGTTGGCTGGAAGAACCACCATATTCCAAAAATGGAGATGAGAAAGTTTGATGGAAAGGATCCTGTGACATGGATCTTACAGATGGAGCAATATTTTGATCTCCATAATGTGCAAAACACACAAAAGGTACGCATTGCAACTTTACATTTAGAACAAAATACATTTGTATGGTATCGATGGCTTTGATCCCGTAAAAAAAATGTCACTTGGTCAATTTTTACGGAGGAAATGATAGCACATTATGAGGATACAAAGAGCAACACCTTCTTTAGCCAATTGATAAATCTCAAACAAAAGGGTTTAGTGGGGGAGCACATTGAGGACTTCCAAAAATTGAATATAAGGGTAACCGATATTCCAGAGGAACACATGATTGATCTCTTCATAGGTACTTTAAAGGATAACATCCAACATGAAGTTTGCGTTTTGGAACCTGATTCATTGGAGAAGGCATTCAGGTTGGAAAGAAAAATTGAATGTAAAATTATGGCGACAAGGAAGCCTACCGCTCACTTCTATAAAGAGGGAAGTGTTGCTACTCCTAGATTTCCACAACCTACAAGGTTGACACCACAACAATTGGAAGAAAAAAGAGCAAAAGGGCTTTGCTACAGTTGTGATAAAAAATACACTAAAGGTCATAAGTGTGCTGAGAAGAAATTATTTTACATAGATTGTGAACAGGAAGAAGAAAATGAACAAGAAGAGGATATACACCAGGAACCAGCCCCAGAAGAGGAAGAAATGAATCCAACCATATCGTGTAATGCACTGGCAGGAATTACCACTCCCCAAACTCTCAAGATAAAAGGACAAATCAAGAAGAGAAAGGTAATAGTGTTGATTGATTCAGGTAGCACCCATAATTTTATTCATTGTAAGGTATCCAAGGAATTAAATTGTTTCCTATACCCAGCACCAGAATGTCAAGTGATGGTTGCAAATGGAGGAACTATAAATTGCTCTGGAAAATGCCATAATATCAAGCTAACCATGGGGGAATATGTATTGACTAGTCCAATGCTTTCCATTCCTATGGGAGGTGCTGATGTTGTACTAGGAGTACAATGGTTACAATCTTTGGGGACGGTAGCTTTTAATTTTCAAGAAATTTTCTTGAAATTGCTTTCAGAAGGAAAGGAAGTCGAATTACGGGGTATTGTGGGGAAGCCAGGAAATATAATAATCTCTAATGTCATGACAAAGCTTCTAAAGAAAGAAAAACGTGGCATAATTGTACAATTATGCTCACTAGAAGTTCCGACATCAAAATCATCTGTTTCTGCAAATCTCAACAAGTCTTGGACAATCATTCCAAGGTTTTTGAAACTCCCAAAGGAATCCCACCTATTCATGATCATGATCAAGATATTCATTTGATTCCAGGAATTGTTCCTCCAAACATGAGGCCTTATAGATATCGTTAAGTCCAAAAGAGAAAAATTGAACATATGATTGCATAAATGTTAGAGGCAAGTATAATTCAACCTAGTCAAAGCTCTTTCTCTGCTTCTGTAGTATTGGTACACAAGAAGGATGGATCATGGCGAATGTGTTCAGATTATAGGGAGCTCAAAAAGCTCACCATTAAAGATAAATTTCCCATTCCTGTGATTGATGAATTATTGGATGAGTTACATGGAGCAATTTATTTTACCAAGTTGGATCTTCGTTCAGGATATCATCAAATTAGAATGAAGACTGAAGATATTCCAAAAACAGCATTTCGAACTCATGAGGGTCATTATGAATTCTTGGTCATGCCTTTTGGCCTTACCAATGCACCTTCTACATTTCAAGGGTTGATGAATTCCATTTTCAAACCCTTCCTTAGAAAATTTGTGCTAGTATTTTTTGATGATATACTAATCTACAGCAGGTCTTGGAAGGATCATGTTGAACATGTCGACAGGGTGCTCAAACTATTGCAGGAGAAACAATTATATGAAAAAACATCCAAATGTTTCTTTGGAGTACAAGAGGTGGAATATCTGGGTCATATTGTATCTCACGAGGGTGTTAAAGTAGACCCTAACAAAATTAAAGCCATTAAGGAATGGAATGTCCCCACAACCATAAAGTAGTTGCGAGGATTTCTCGGGTTAATAGGGTATTATCGCAAGTTTGTTAAGAATTATGGGAGAATAGCAGCACCTCTAACAACATTATTGAAGAAAGATGCATTTTCATGGACTCCTGAAGCAACTAAGGCCTTTGAACATCTTAAAGAGGCAATGTGTCGAGCACCAGTCTTAGCTACGCCAGACTTCACAAAAACCTTTATTGTGTAATGTGATGCCTCAAGAAATGGAATTGGTGTTGTTTTAATGCAGGAAGGAAGACCCATTACTTTTGAAAGTCGTCCAATCAAAGGAATGTATTTACAGAAACCTATTTATGGGAAGGAAATGTTAGCAATATTGCATGCACTAAAGAAATGGTGAACTTACCTAATGGGAAGATACTTCAAGGTAAAAACTGATCATGATAGTCTTAAACACTTTTTGGAACAAAGACTACCTTCTGAAGAGCAGCAATAATGGGTCACAAAGATGTTGGGTTATGACTTTGAAATAATCTACAAAAAAGGAAAGCTTAATGTTGTTGCAGATGCACTCTCAAGAAAGAATGAAGAGGTGGAAGCATTGCTTTGTGCCATTTCTATTATCCAACTAGATTGGATAACCGAAGCAAGAGATGAATGGAAAAAGGACAAAGATGTACGGACACTCATTCAAAAGTTGCACCAAGATCCTAGTACATATGATACATTTAGTTGGAAAAATTATTCCTTATGGTACAAATATCGCTTATATCTTTGTAAGAATTCCCAACTAAAACAAAAGATTCTTTTGGAACTGCACACTTCTCCTTTAGGAGGAGACTCAGGATTTTTGAAAACTTACCATAGGGTGAAGAAAGAATTTTTTTGGGATGGCCTTAAATCTGATATTCAAAAGTTTGTGGCGGAATTTTTGGTTTTCTAGCAAAATAAAGTTGAGAAAATTAAGACCCCGAGACTTCTACAACCTTTATCCATTCCAAGTCAACGTTGGGAGGAGATTTCAATGGATTTTATCATAGGCTTACCTAAGTCCGAAGGAAAGAGTGTCATCATGGTGGTAGTTGATATACTTACCAAGTATGCACACTTTTGTGCATTATCTCATCCATTTAAAGCAAGTACAGTTGCTAGTACATTTATGGACAGAATTCAAAAGCTACATGGAAGCCCAAGGGTTATTGTGAGCGACAGAGATCCCATTTTTACTGGAAATTTTTGGACGGAGTTATTTTCTTGTTTGGGTACTCAATTAGCTCATAAATCATCTTATCATCCTCAATCTGATGGTCAAACTGAGATAGTAAATAAATGTTTGGAAGGATATCTTCGTTGTTTTGTATCTGATAAACAAACACAATGGGTCAAGTGGTTACCTCTCGCCGAATGGTGGTATAACACTTCCTTCCATACTGCAGCAAAAATGACCCCATTTATGGCACTTTATGGATATCATCCACCATCCATCACATCATATTTAAGGGAAAATTCAAAGGTTCAAGCAGTGGAAGATCACATCGAGCATCAGCAAGAAGTTCTCCAACTCTTAAAGGATAACCTGAATTTGGCACAAAACCGAATGAAACAACAGGCACATCAACATCACAGCGAGAGAAGTTTTGATGTAGGTGATTGGTTATTTTTACGGCTACAACCATACAAACAAATGTCCCTCAAGCAAGCTAAGAAGGATAATAAATTATCGCCAAAGTACTATGGTCCTTACAAGGTGTTGCAAAAGATTGGTACTATGGCACACAAATTGGAGCTTCCTGCTTCTTTGCAAGTGCATCTAGTTTTCCATGTTTCATGCTTAAAGAAGGTTATAGGTGAAAATATTCTAGTTCAAACAATATTGCCAGAACTTGATGAGGAAGGAAAAATCATATTTGAACCTGAAGCAGTCACGGAAATAAGAACTCGACAGCTACGGAATCGATTAATTTCAGAGTATCTCATCAAGTGGAAGAACTTACCCACTGAAGATTCTACATGGGAGGATGATAATTTTATACAGAAGCACCCAAAGCTACTCAGGCATTGAGGACAACACGTTTTTGAAGGAGAGGGGCATGTTAGGTCCCTATATTACTAGTATAGTCCCTTATTGTTGTTAGTGCAACCCCTTTATTGTTATTATTGTACCCTTGTAACCCCCATATTGCTATTATTGTGCCCTTAAATTATTATTGTTAGGTCGGCTAGGATTACATTGTGGCCTTACTAGGATTACATTATGGCCCCATGGACTCCTATATATAGAAATCAGGTTTTGCAAATTGTATCATCCAATAATTGTTCATTTATGTAATGTATTGGAGGTTGGCCCCTCGAAGTGGCTTATTTATAAGGTGTTGATATCTCTTTTCCTCTATTTTTGGAGCTAGTTACACAACAGTAACCTTCTCCCATGTTGCCAAAATGAATTCTATCCACCTCGTTCTTTCCCTTCCTACCTCCTTTAAATGGGAAGTCCATCATATGGATGTTAAATCCACCTTCTTACATGGGCACTTGCATGAAGAAATATACATGGAAAAACCCACTGTTTTTATCCAAAAAGACTCTAGCCTTGTTTGTCACCTTAAGAAGTCTCTCTATGGTCTCAGGCAAGCCCCTCGGGCTTGGTATGCCAAAATGGATAACTTTCTCTTAGATAATGGTTTTTCTAGATGTCATTTCAATAACACTATCTACACCAAGAAAATGTGTAATTCCTTAATCATCCTTGTTCTTTATGTTTATGACCTTATCCTTACATGTAGTGATCCCAACCATATAAACCATGTGAAGTCTAGCCTCAAAAATAATTTTTAAATGACAAAATATAGGACACTTTCATTATTTACTTGGTCTTCAAGTCTTACAATCCAAAGAAAGTATTACCCTTTCTCAATCCAAGTATGCATGTCATCTTCTATGCCACTTTCACATGGAAGATGGTAAGCCAGCCCCTTCTCCCTCTCACTCTGAAGTCAAGATTTTATTCACTTGTACTTACCCTAAGGTTGATGTTATCTTATACCATCAAATTTTTGATAAGCTTCTATATCTAACCAATACCCATCATCACCTTTCCTGTGTCGGTGGTCTTGTTTCTCGGTTTGTTCACAAACCTCATGAAATTCATTGAAAAGAAGCTAATATAATACTTTGATATGTTTGAGGTATAATTCAGTTCGAGATTCATTACAGTGTAGGAGAATCTCCATTGCTGGTTGGTTTCACTGATTCTGATTGGGTTGGTGACCCTGATGATCGAAAGTCTGATGTAGGTTATGTATTCGCTCTTGACCCAGGACCTACTAAATGGTCTTGTCAGAAACAAAGTGCCATATATCTTTCTTTGGCAGAAGCAGAGTATTGTGGAGTTGTTGAATCTAGCAAGGAAGCTTTGTGGCTTCGTCAAATCTTGTCTGAATTTGGAATTCATCAACAACATACAACTACACTCTAATGTGATAATGAGAGTGCCATTCATCTATGCAAAAATTTAGTTTAGCATCAACGCTGCAAACACATTGAGATACCCACTTAATTCATCATAAAGCTCATTCATGATCGTGTTCTTGAAGTGCACTATTGTTCAACCAATGATCAAGTTGCTAATATCTTTAAAAACACTCTCATAGAAGCGAATTTTACCAAAATTCGATCTCTTCTTGTACTTCAGGAAAGTTATAGTTAAGGGGGGATAGGTTCTAATTCCTCATTCCATGTCCTATTGTGTCACGTTTCCAAATCCTTTAATGCCATCCCATGCTGTTCCTAAGGGGGGATGTTAGGATAGTCTGAGACATAGGAAATATTTAAGTATAAATTCATCTAGCGTAAAGTTAGGTAAAGTGTGTTTCTTTAGTATGTACTTTTGTAACTTCTAATTTTATGGTCATGATATGTAGTGATACAATGGTTCATTCTCTCCCTGGTATTACTGACACTTTATTTGTTGCTTAACACCTGATTGGTCTATGATATCTATTTAAATAGCATGGAGGGTCATTTTTCTGGTGACTGCTTATGAGAGAAGCTTATGTAAATTTTATTTATTTATATTAATATATTTCCTAAAGTGGCCACGTTGGCTCAAGCTGTGGACTATTTCCCTCTTCAAGGGTTTTAACCACGTCAAATAATGGTGTACTAATCTATGATTTATTTGTGAGTGGTGACCTTTGGTGTTTGATATAAGGAACTTACCGTGTAAATTCGTACATTACTTAGATAAATGGAAACGCCAGCACTGCCTCTGTCGCATGATGTGACCTTCACTTCCTGACTTATGCTTAACAGTTAGTGACTGCCATGTTTTCTCACCGCATGCCTATAACACATATTGTGAAATCACTTGTTTACTCCTGCTATGTAAACCTCTTACTCATTAATTCTCTTCTTGAGGACGAGGAGCCTCTATTCCTAGTATCATAAATGAACTTGGAATAGAGCACTATTCTTATCGAGAATATGCTCCATAGGAGTAATTATCCTACACAATTAACTACCCCCATAATACTCTTAGTGAATTCATTTACATACTTTATCTGAGTAGTTGGGTTAGAAGACTCTTTTCTATGATAACATAATTCTTGCATAACACTTATTATAATAAAATCTACATATGGCCAAATAACACTTACTATAATTAGAAATTTCATACTAGGGCCATCTTCTCTTTTCGATCTAACGAGGCATATTAAGTCATAGCCTACTCCACTAAATCTTACTGTACCACTGCTCCATAATAATGATGTCCCTCACCTATGTTGTGAGACATAACATGGGTAATACTATTCACTCGGATTAAAAGAAAGTAACATGATCACTACCATGTAATGTGTACTAAAGTACAATTCTGGCATGTTCTCCACTAGTTTATATACAACTGTACTTATAAATATGCACAAATTCATCATAATTTCATTGTAATTCATTCCACTACTTGATATTAATAAAATATACCATACAAATTTATCATCAATATAACATAGAGAATGAACAATGAAATTCTTTGGAAGCATCATACTAACTGGAAAAGATAAATTTTCCTCCCATCCACGAGCTTCTTCCTTCAAGGTCTCCCCTGAGCAGAGACCTTCACACGCCAGAATTGGCAACCTCTTGCCATCTTGGTGAAGGCACTTTTATGCCTACTTTCCCTGAGCATAGTTTCCATAATGACGTCCCATTATTATGGCTTGTTGTTTCCCATAGCTTAGGCTTTTCTTTTGTTTTTTCACAAAAAGTATAGTTTTTCTTCCTTAAAGATTGATTTTCCCATAACGTTTATTTTCCTACCCCTTTGGAGTCTAGTTCCCTCCTCACTGAGGTTTTATTAAATACTTTCCTCCAATCTATTTTTTTTATAATCATTTTCTTACTCCGCAAGGGTTTTTTTCCGAGAGATTTGGGAAAGTCTGAAAATTCCATCCTATCCACATGGATTAGATTTTAGGATATCTTTGTACTCTGTCTTTTCCAAATTAGTAAGTACTTTTTTCAATATTATTAAAATCAAATAATTATTACAACATTATGAATGTTTCTTAGGTCCACATAGTTTTTGTCCTTTCTACTATAGTTAAAACTAAAATAGAATGAACTGAAATATGGGATACTACACATATCATCTTATGTTTGAACATGATATAAGCAACAGTTACTGTAGATGGTTGTCATCTGAAAATATTTTTTTTGAGGCGCTGAATAAGTTATTTTTGTGTCTCAGATTATTGAAAACTATAGGGTGCATATTATACACAAGAAGTGGTATGACAATTCTCTCCAACTAACATATATGCAAATCAATAAAAAATCATCTTGTGTATTTTCTACTATGAGAATATTAAATTAAAATGTTGAATTTTTTTTCTTATTTCCAATAAATGAATGTGAGTCAAAGGGAATATGGCAGGATTGAATGAAAATGTTGAAAATGTTTTCTTCTTTCCAATAAATAAATGTGAGTTAAAGGTAGTTTGACATTAGGGTTATCTTGCTATAACACACATGGATTATAATATTCTATGCAAATGGATGTTATGTTTCAATATATAACTTGAGATTCTATGGAAAATTTCAGCTCCAACTTTATTGTTTGTAAGAGGGTTCGAAGTGTGGAAGTAAGATGCCCTCAATGTATCACTTTCATGTGTTAAATTCAAAGAAGAAATGAAATCTCGTTGCAGAAAGTTTAGGCTTACATTGTATTTCTTAAAGTTGCCTGATGTAGTATCCAAAGAACCCCCCCGCCCCCCAAGAGAAATAATTTCATTTCCTATGACTATAAAAGTGTCCACAACAGAAGTTGGTGTTAAGCCTGTGCTTATGTTGATCCCTGCATAATCATGAAGGTATTGAAGCTTAAAATTTCTAGATCTATGGCTTGTGACAATGAAGAAAAACGAGTGAGAAAATACTTTTTTTCAATAGTTCTATGCTTCTAAACTTGTTAAAAAAAAATTATTCAGTCATTTTAAATATGTATCATCATTCAACTAGTAAGCATGAAGATAATTTTTATCTTTCTTGGGAAATAAAAATTACAATAAATTTATTACAAATGCACAACCCCTGTCTAACATTGTTATCTTGCTTGCTCTACTTCCACTGAAGCATATAAGGGAAAACAAAATTTTGTTGCACCACTTCAACCTAAAGGGAAACATATATTATAGCTAAGTGCTAATGTCTTATATACTCACTAATATGAGTGGGTTGTTTAAAAAGAAAATGATCATCTCAAGTCATTTCAAGTAGTTTTATTAAGGTAATTCACCTTGTGGTTGAAACAAATAATGCTCCCATGAAGTAACATGGCTTGGAAGTAAAGAAAATAAATATTTTTATAGAACAAATATATAAACAAACTATAGAACATCAGAATAAATCATCATAACACCATAGTAAATCACTATAATCATTACCAAATTGTATAGGAAAGGGTAGGATCTTCTCATTTTGAATAAAAATGAGAATAAGTCTCAAAAAATAAAACCATTTAATTTCTTCCATTGCCATTCATTATTGGATGCAATATTTGGAAGTGCATAGTTTTCAATTTTCCATGTATAATAAATCGACAACTTAAGATTATGGATGGCATCCATTGAGTTGTAAAAGTTTCTTCCTTATGGAATTTCCTTTGCAACATGTGGTGCAATTGATAGTGATAACCATGTAGGATCCATAATGTGGAATTATTCTGATTGTATATATAAAAAAAAATCATCAATGAAACCATTTTTTTACAGCAAAAACAATGAAATTATCAATAACAACAAACTACACATATTCATTTTTTGAAAACCCATTGTTGAGACGAAATTAAGTTTGAGTGAATTTAAATTAACTCTACCAGGACATTGTTAATGGTTGGTGTGTATATATATATAGATAGATAGATAGATATCAGTTCGTGCATATTATATTTATTTGTTTAACAAATTTTGAGAGTTATTTCACATAGGAGTCACGTTATTCGAAAACATAAAAGTACCAATGATAAATGAAATTTCTCTGCACAAACCCAATGTCCTTTATTACTCAACTTATTTATCACAATATTTTCTGTTGTTTTTTTTTATATGAAATCCTCAGTAATGATATCAAGTAATTAATTATAATGTATTATATTTATTTATCAAAATGATGACGTGTTTCTGTTAGGTATATTTAACCTTCGTATTGTGTTTAATTTATAGAGCAATTTCATGAGGCGATGGTCATCTAATAATAAATCATTGTCGAGAATTGAATTATATGTTATTGAATTAAATAAGAAACATAATAAAACTAATCTAAATATAGGGTTCAATTCCATGCACTTTTACACCAGTACCAAAAATCAATGAGTTGGGTCAAAATAACCTCTCTCATGTGGGAAATCAATCACTATCGAGCAAGGCATATCACTCACCCACTTTCATGATGGGCACAACATAGCATGTTGGGATTTTATTTTAGATCAATATTGTATGGTGAAAAGAACATAGCCTAACCTAATGTGTATATTCTCGTAATTCAACAACATGGTGGCTCCAACCAATATCTCTTATCGCTTCCGCAATGGGGTAACACTTATTTTACACTTAGCTTCAGATTGCATATTCATAGCCCAACACACACATATTGAAATGATTTATGTCAACCACTGGGAATTCCTTCTTAGGACATGGAAACTACTAGATACCATTCAATAACTAGATTGCATATTCATAGCCCAACACACACATATTGAAATGATTTATGTCAACCACTGGGAATTCCTTCTTAGGACATGGAAACTACTAGATACCATTCAATAACTATCTCCTTGACAAGTCAACATAGTGGTCTTGTGCGTGAAACATAATTATAAAATTACAGAGTATGAGCTCTTCAAGAAAACAAAACTTCAATCACGTCAAAACAATTTTCAATAATAGGAAGGACAAAATATTAGTAAATTTCCTCTTGTCTTTCTTTTGGTAGTTAAAACAACATCATAATTTTTATTTCTACTGACTTCATTGCACATAGCAATCATATGCTATTAACTTGCCATAATATTCTCCAGCGTGCATCTTCAAACATCACCAATATCTAACTTCTAAGATAATTATGAGAATCTATAAGTTCAAACTAGCAAGCACTAATTAATGTTACTACAGTGCCAACATAGAACATGAAATGTGAACAGTAAATAGGATGCAGTCTCAAATGGACCACAAAGAATAGTTAAGTTGGTATTCCATGGTTTATGGAAAACAATTATGAAGTAATACTAAAGACCCATCTCATGGTTTCAAATCCAAACATAAATGCATCTTAACAATGTTATCAAGACCCTTTTTGTCTACATCCCCGCAAAGAGTTATCAAAGACTCCTCCATTTATGCTATAAAAGGGAAGCAAATTTTCTAATGGTTATTCAAGCGTGCCTTTACAGTTGTAAATGGATCGAAACCATGTTGAGTACCCATGGTGAATGTATTCTCATTCCTTGAAAATCCATGGGAAATAGCTACTCCAATTGCAGTCTTTGTAAGAGGGCTCATAGTGTGCAAGTAAGGTGCCTTCGACATATCACATCTTTCCGTTAAATTAAAAGAAGAAATGAAATCTAGTTGCACTGGATTTTCTTGCCAATGTCAGAGAACAAACCATGCCCATTAACAATTTTTGTGAGTCCACAACACGACTGGATCGCTAGGTGTTCTAAAGGCGACAATGGGTAGAGAATGTGAGACCCGAAATGAATAGCATAAACCCAAAAAACCGGAGCATATGATTTCAAGAATATTCTTCTTCAAAGCTGAAATATTGACAGTTAATTTTATGGATATTGCTGTCCAACTATCGTGGCCATTGGTTTTTATATGGTCTATTGTATTTGGGTTCTGCTATAACATTTTCCAGATCGCTTCATCAACCTTTTAGGAATTGGATCCAATAATTTATTCCCATTTCCCGCAGTGCTAACATGAAGCTCATGGACAAAATTAGTTGAAATGGAAAAGAAAAATCCTTCGTCATCCACTTCCATGGTAAAAAAGTGTTATAAATGGGACCAGTGTTTTAGCATAAAAGAAATTATTCAAATATTCAAACACTTCAAATGACTATAGGTTTGTAGCTACTAAAAATTACCGTTACTGTAAGAGACGAGAAAATTTAGGAATCGGGAAACAACAAACCCTTCCTAGCAACCTCCCTTGCTTGTCGCTCCATGTTGTCGTACCACTTGTTGCCCCTGTCAATGATGTAATAACTAGTATCCATGTAGTCGGAGAGCATGGAGATTGTATGTTCGATCGCCATGTCGGCGTTGATGAGGATGGTCAATGACCTCACAGCCCGAGCAAAAGGAAGGCTCACAATCGAAATAAATGAATTGAGTGACACTTAGGCAACTGATAATTCAGGTAGGAGTTGGTGGTGAAATCTAATGCGCGAAGATCTTTCAATCATCTAAAAATTGATTGAATGGTGCCCAATGGTGCAGAGTGGCAAACGGTGCAGAGTGGTAGACTAGGGGGTTCTTCCTAGTGGGAACGCCCTACAAGTAAAAATACTCATGTGATAATACATCTCACATTTTTAAGATTAAAAAAAATCATAAAACTTAACTAAATTATAACTTTATTTTAAATTATCGTTATTACATGCTTTTCTATTTTTGAATATGACTTCTAGAATTTTAATTTAATTATCGATAATTATCAAGCATTTTAATTTAATTATCGATAATTATCAAGCAGTTGATATAAATTTTACTTTCATGAAAAGTATTCTATACTATTGTGTGGAAGTAAATTAGTTATTAATTACTAATAACTAACTATTCCATGGAGGTAAATTCTTATAGTTTGAAAATAGACACACCTATATTTTAACAAAAAATAAACACACTTATACATGTAATACAAATAAAATTATTGATTTAAATTAAAATAATTTAAAAATATATTAGTGCCAATTTATCTTGACTCTAAATGCATCTCACCTTTTTTTTTTTTAAGAATATTCTAATTCAAAAAATTATATATATATATATATATATATATATATATATATATATATATATATATCGCATCTTCCACAGCTCCGCTCTAGTCTTTGCATCTTGCATACATTATATATCGTTTTGTGATCTATATTCATTCAAGTATTTCTTGAGGGTTCTTCCCAACTCGGCCTCAAACAAGAGACGGTGCTTGAACTCTTCGCATCTTCTGCAGCTCCCCTCCGGTCTCATCTTCTGGAGCTTCGATAATTAGCTTGGCCATTAGATAAGTAGCACTATTGCGACATGGGGTTTCTACTGCAGCACTACTGCAGTACTACTGCATCAACTTATCGGGTTTCTACCGTAGCACAACCAAATTATTATTATTTTACCGTGTTTCCACTGCAGCACTACCACGGCACAGGGTTTCTACTGCAGCACTACCGCATCAACTTATCTGGTTTCTACCGCAACACGGGTTTTCTCCTCGCAGATTTGAATTCAAAATTGCATACTCATTCTACTGTGGTTCCACCACAACACTAGCATGGCACGGGGTTTCTATCGCATCACTACCGCATCAACTTATCGGGGTTCTACCACAGCACTACTGCAACATAGGTTTTCTTCTCGCAGATTTGACTTATCGTATTGTCGAACGTGCAGTCATATATATCGGATTGACTTATCAAATTGTGAACCTTCTCTGATCTACCGCAGATTTGACTTATCGGATTGCTGAACGTGCAGATATATATATGGCTCCCAGCTTCACAAAGATAATTTCCGACCCAGTTCTGTCTACGTCTGAGAGTCAAGCTCCTGCCCATATTGTCAGTGAAGCCCTAGCTCCTACTGTGCAGGTGGTCAAGGCCTCACTGGATGAGGCCTTGAAGTTTTCTGAAAGTGCCTTAATCTTTCCGTTTAATGGCTTTTGGCCACGGTTGATACCTCTCCACAGTTGGATCTCAGAGGTATCGAAGTTTATAATCTCTGATGAAATTAATATCTACCCGTGTGCTAAGGGTTTCTTTATAGTAGATTTTGAAAACTCTAAAAGCAGACAATGCATTTTAGATTCCGGCCCTTGGTTTTGGGAAAAATCAAGCCTATTCATGAAACCATGGAACCCATCATTCGATCCCTCAACAACAATGATAACCTCAACAACAGTTTGGGTCAGATTTCCAAACCTACCTTTGCATCTCTGGAATCTCTCCTTGCTAAAAGCGATTGGAAATGAAATTGGGAAATTTTACTGCAAATGCCCAGAAACAGAGGAATATGTCAGAACCACCTATGCATGCATCTGTGTAGAAATGGACTTCAATGTCGGATTCCCAGCTGAAATAATACTAACAAGCAAAGAGTATATATGGAACCAGAAACTCGACTATGAAAGTGTCCTCTTCATTTGTCGATCCTGCTTTGGGATAGGCCATCTAGCCAAAAATTGCCCGAAAGTCTCCCAGAAAAATTCTGCTAGAAAAAATCACCATAGATCTACATGGTGGGAAGGAGCACAAAAGGAACATTATACTATCAAGGAGGAATACTCTCCAGAAAACTCTGAATCGCAAGAAATCAGGCAAGAAAGAAACAACCCTCAAGATAAGCAGGGGGAAATCCTTGCCCAACAACAAAAAAATGAACTCGACAGCTCCTCAAGCATCAACAATTATGATGATTCGAATACCGCGCAAAGAAATCTTCATTTAGCAGCAAATAAGATCTCCCAAATCCCGTAGATAAGACACCAGTGCCCCAAGGATTAGAAGAGATGAAGGAGTTGCAAGACAAATGAAGTTGGAAGATCATAGAAAAGAAAAAGAAAGCTACATCACCGATCTCGCCAAGAAAGATGAGAGGCTAGACAATTAAGAATTAAGAAAATTATAGGCCCGATAGACCAAAGTTTGGTCTCAGTGGAAGTTAACCATCATCATCATCATCATCATCATCATCATATATTCTTTTAATCCAATTGAAAATAAAAATACATAATTCTTTTGAAAATAAATAATATTTTATTTATAATGGTTACTAACATTATTAATTTTTGAAAGTTTAAATCAGTATTATTCGTCTATTAATTATTCATGATTAAATTAAAAATTTTGAAAGCCATTGCAAGATAAATATATCTATCAACATAAATATATATTAAAATATTGTATTTATAAAAAATATTAAAAGATATTTCCATAAGGTATTGTCTAGCTGTTTTAGGTTTTGGAGTTTTTGGATTAAATTTAACAAAAATATTTTTTAGTTAGATTGTATTTTTTCTTGTTGTTGTTTATGATCCATTTTTTAAATGCAGAAATAAATTCAACACCTCAAAAACCTTTATAACATTTGAATTGTGCAAAGTTCACAGTTAACACCAACAAATTTATATAAAATTTTGAGCAAATTTGTCCAAAAACTATCAAAACATTAAAAAAATATTTTCTTTGCCATGTACTAATAACCCATCAACTTCTGCATTTCCTGCAACTCTTACATTTAGCACTAAACTATTGTGAAAGGTATTTAATTATGTTGATTACATATTCTAGAAATATCTAAGAATCTGACCATCAAAAGAGAAGTGAAACAATTCTGTCAAATTTAAAAATATTCCCAAAAATAAAAAGAAAAGCGAAAAAATTCACCTTCAGTAACTGTCAAATTATAAAATATTCCCAAAATTCATAGCAGACTATGGATTTCCTTTTCAAGTGCTTTAATGGTTGCAGACGCAACACACACCACCATCTTCACTCCACTCTTCTTTTCCGAGGGATGCAATAATGCAATCGGGAATCCGAAAGTCCTGAGAAAACTAATAGGACATGAAATCACGGGTTCACCCCACCCAAAGTCCACTTCATTAAATTGCAGCCACCTCCAGTTAGTAAGATAGGCGTCTTCAATGCACATACACACATTTGTCTTCAACGCACATATGCACATCTGTCATCTCTGGGCATGACCATTTCATTTCAACAAACGCCATGCTCTATCTCAGGTACTCTTCATTTAAAGACACCTTTTCCTTTTTTATCATCCTTACAACATGCGAAAGGGATCCATTGACAACTTCTCCCACTGTAGGGTTCTGTGCACATGCTAGGTACGAACCATTTCCGTAGTATCCCTCTGCAAGTGGGGGGTCGAACGCCCTTCGCACAACCATCGCGAAGAGAAGCCTGACGCTATGGTTAAGATGAATCCCTAGAGCCAATGTTCTCGCTCGCCATGCCAATGTTGATAACACTTCGAACGTGGTACAATGCTCCATCAACTCTTCTGCGATGGACTATTTTATAATCTATAAAATATTAGAGCTTAAGAGAAATGAAGCCAGTATTAGGTCCTTGGTTTTCACATTGGCCATATATTTCTATATGGAACAATTAGGGTTGGAAATGAATCCACTTTCAAGAAGTTCATCATGCTGGAAACAGACCAGATAAGGCTGGTGGGGTTTTAAATCTTCCTTCTGCCACACTGCTTCGATCGAAATCTTCGTCTCTCCCCTCGCTATCTCTACAAGTCCCATGAGAAACTTTTCTACCCCACATCCTTCACAAAGACAATGGTTGAAACTCACACCCACAATAAAACCCCCACAATCAAAGTGAGTTACCTATTTTTGTCAAAACAAAAAGCACACATTGTGAGAAGCTCAACCACACACAAACACAACAATGGAGTTGAATGAATCCATTAAAATTGGGGAATGGCAAAGTAAGAAGAAATAATTTACCTAAAATATGAGTGGGGGTACGTCCTCAACTTATGCAGTGAGCGGAAATTGAAAGAGAAATTGCTCAAATGAAGGTTTCAGCTCCTCCAACTCACCTAATAGTGGAAGAGTGTTATGAGTGGAGGCTTTAACAAAGAGAGTGCCCTATCCTGTGCACTCTACCTACAGTTTTCGACCATCTTCGGTTCTCTTCACACTATTGCAATTTCTGAAGTATTCCAAATAATAGAGGAAATAAAAATTCCCCAAATTTAACATAGAGATTCAATTTAAAAATTATGGACAGAGATGCATAAAATAACTATTTCATTAAACTTAAAAGTTTGTTACAAAATGGCTCAGAATTGATGTTCTGGATTCTAAAAAAAATACACTTGCTGTTGCAAAACACAGCGAATATCAAACTCTCTGTCTTTCTGCTCTTTGGCTATTCGGGCACACACCCTCTCACAGTTTCACTCATTGTATTTTTCTCTCTATCTTTTTCTTCTGCCTTCAGGCATATTACAATGCACAGTCAATACTCTATTCAAGAATGTTGATTTCACATCCATTTGGTAAACCTTCCACTTGTGTTGTGCTATTATGGGCAACACTGCTCTTATTATTTCCAATCTTGCAACCGGTGCAAATGTTTCCTCATAATATCTTCCTTGTTGCTGCTTGTAGCCTTTGACAAAAAGTCTGGCCTTGTGCCTTTCAATCTTACCTTTAGCATTTCTTTTAGTTTTGTAAACCCATTTCACCCCAATGACTTCTTTGCCTTTTGGGAGACCAACTAGTTCCCATTTTTTATTTTTCTCTATGGCATTCATTTCTTCACTAGTACAAAATGGCTAATTAGTTACTAAAAAAACAACTAAAATGTGCATATCAACGACTATTTGTCGGTCGATGACATATAGTAGCTAATTTACAGTATCTTATAATGCGACCAACTTTTGGTCGTTTTTAGCTTAGTCATTAATTGGTTATCTCAAATTTTTTGTCTAGTTGTATATTTGGTCATTAATTTAGTTACTGATTTAGTCCTTAATTTAGTCATTGATTTGATCATTAATTTAGTGATTGATTTGGCCCTTAATTTGTTCATTGATTTGGTCATTTATTTAATCATTGGTTTAATCTTTGATTTGGTCATTAATTGTCATAATTAATGACCAAAATATACAACAAAATATATTACTATATGATCACCTGATAAAACCAATTAATAACCAAATAAATATAACCAAAATTTTGGTCGTGTTATAAGATACTATAAATTAGTTACTAATAGTCATATATATGCAAATTTTAGTCATCGTTTGAAACCAATTAATGACTGAAGAAATATGACTAAATTTTAGTCGTGTTATAAGATACTATAAATTAGCTACTAATAGTCGTATATATGCCAAATTTAGTCATCATTTGTAGTCACACATTTATCATTTTTAGTAGTCATTTATTCATTATATAAACGACTAATTTAGTATTTTATATTCATTTCATTTACTTTCATTAATAATCATTATAAATGACTAATTTAGTCATATATTCATTTTATTTGTGTTCATAATTAATCAATATAAACTACTATTTTAATAGTTTTAGATTGATTTTATGTGTTCATTATTAATCAACATAAATTAATTAGTATGATTTTGCAAACAAAAAAATAAAAAATAAAATAAAAAAATGTTATACAATTTACATGTTCATCTAATATGAAAACGCAAAGTTACATATGTTAATTACAATACCAAGTAATATCAAGCAAAAGTATAAATAATTCCAACCACATAAATTATATTCTATAAAATGTCAAGTATTAAAATATGAGTTTCCAACTTAATATTGGTTGGAGTAAAATTTACAGATAAAATATTGTTCATCACTTCAAAACATTATCATTATCTTGCCAAGGAATTGCAAGTGAATTCACCAACTCTAAAAACTTGACCATCAATATTTATGTGTATGTCTTCTGCAGGATATTGGCTCTATGGGTACCACTAGACCAGTACATTTCTCTCTCTTTGTCACTCTAGTGTTATTTTTCCCCTGTTTCTTCAGTCCTTGCTTCTTACCATCAATACTGAGTCCACTTTCTACAAAAGGAAAACAAAAAAATTTACAATGTAGAGTATAAGACATGAAAGTCGATGAACACTGGAATATAAACTAAAGTAGACTATAAAGGATTTATACGATATATACCTCAACATTAGCAATATTTTTAATTTCATTTTTTCCCATAAAAGAAAGAAACTCAAACAAGTTTTCTTTAGTTGGGAAATAGTGGCCACTATGTGGCCAAAGGACCTGTATAAACAAAGCAAATAAAATGTCACAGATAAACACAACAGAGCTAGCAATTTCTACTAAGAATGTCTCATGCTCCACTTTTTCAGTTGTATTGTTTCCTCTAGTTATCTCTAAGAAACAGTGTCACTTCAACAATAAAACTGGTTTGTAGAAATCTAATGGGTGGAGCAAAGTATTTCTGACACAAGATTACAACAAGAAACTAAGAAAGAATAAGACAAGACTTTGTAAATTGTGATACTAACCGGGAATATAGCTTTAATATAGTAATCTTCAATTATCAATGTACTATTCCAAGGGAAAAGGAATCCAATTCCCATAAGCCAAAAAATTATGTATTCCCCTTGTTTTCCCTATAATTAATTGAGCAAGATTAGCACATGCAATTTCCATTTAGAATCTCTAAACTGGTTCTATAAATATTCAAAGAAAACTTAAGGTTACTCATTCATTTTTCTCTGATGCAGACAAAATTGAATATGCTAACTTGTTTTTGAGTTGGAGAGTTGTGTAATTCATCATGTCCAAAATCATTGTTTATTGTTGTGACCGTGTTTTTTTAATGATCAGGCAACGGGCCTATATTTGATCAAAAAACATATTTTTCAGAATATATTCCTTTTTTCTAATTCAAAGCTAGATTTCCTTCCAGTTTATGGCGTTCAAACAAACTAGAATCATTTTCCTTTAACAAACCACTGTTGTAATATACTACTAAATATACATCTACGTAATGAATTTATTAGTGTTGGAATACTAATAAATCACAAATACATGCAAGAAATAACACCACTATGTCCTAGACATGCCAAGTCTTTATCCTATTGGTTGGAAATATTACTTCATGAAAAAAACATATTTGACAAAGAGAAATTTTCTAAAACTAACCAACACGAGTGTATCCAACAGCAATGACATTTCTATTGGCATGCCCTCAAAATGTGTGGAAGTATCAAACAAGTGTAGTGCACTTCCCTGTAAGGTTAAAGTTTGGTAATGGAATATGTTGTCCCTTAGTCTAATCAGGGTTAACTTTCCTTTTATAACTTAAGGAGAATGGGAATTCAATATAGAAAAATGACAGAAATATTTTATTCATCCACACTTACCTAGATCCTAAACAAGAATTGAAGCATTATACAAATCCAAGAATGTCTCACATTCCACCAGGAAACAAAATTTCTAGATTTTGATTGTAACCCTTGAGGCTTTCTCAAATTTGTAAACAAGTAACATCATAAATATTTTTCCTTAGTTCTCAAACCTTCTTCTGTGTGGAGCTTGAGAAAATATGTGCATACACATATCACAATATAGCATGTTGTGGAGTACATTTACATGAAACCAATCATTTAAAATTTTATGTTCTATCAAGATTGAGTCATGTGTTAAATTCCCAGTATCTGCATCTTTGCACAATGGTGTCATTAATAATTTGAAGTTTCTTGGCTTGCTAGTATGATCTAATTATTGCTTTGTGCAATATGTTTTTTCACTCATATTTATAAAAAAATTATGTTTATGAATATTGTATAGATACAGTGGACGCTTCGAATGATAAAAGAGGCAATTATTTTTCCATCAATATAATTCAAGTATTTTCATATGGTGTAAATTCAGTAGTTCTATTGGTGGTAGTTAGGGTCAACCTAAATGATTATTTCTCATGCATCAAAAGAGGTACAAAGTGATAATAGGAAGGACTCATGCAAAAAAATTTAATCATACATGTTGAATCTGAAAGTGCTAATGTTGTTGTGCTCAATTTATTATTGGGGTACCTATCAGCTAACAAAGTTTGTACAAATGTTGGAAATGAAAATAAGTTATAACAAATAACATAACACAACATTTTTGGCACTTGCTTCTTTTTCTTTGCAAATCCGAACATGTCTCGGAGCAACTTATGTTAGCTATGTCCAAATGATGCTAGTTTTTATTTTCCATTTAAATTTCCAATTCAATCCTATGTATCATTATCCAAGAAATTTGGCTCATTCATAGGAGATGACAAATGTGTGCGTGAAATAAATTTTAACCATAAAATGGTGTTATCCCGAAATCTCTGAACTCCACTTTCATCGCCCTCATTCCCAAGCTATACTCTCCGACTTCTTTTGACGATTTTTAGCCTATTTCCCTCTGTAACTGCCTTTATAAAATCATTACAAAAGTAATTACCGAAAGACTCAAGCCTATCCTCTCAAATCATATCTCTAAGGAACAATTTGGATTTATGGAAGGAAGACATTCATGAAGCCATAGGGGTGGCACAAAAATTCCTCCGCAGTATGAAGAGACATAGATGGAAAGGGTTGATCATTAAAAGTGACCTTTCAAAGGCTTATGAAAAGATCAGTTGGATGTATGTTAGACTCCTGCTCACCCATCTGGGATTTCATTATGACTTCAGCTGATGGGTGATGGGATGTATCACTGACATTTGTTTTGTTTCTTTGATAAATGGGGTTGCTTCACTTTTTTTTTATAACGAAAGAGGCCTTTGCCAAGGATGTCCCCTCTCCCCCCTTCTCTTTTTGCTAGCAGTCGAAGGCTTAAGCCAAATGATTTTAGAGGCAAAAAGGAAAGGGTACATATGGGGTGTGGAGGTAGCTACAAATCTCAGTATCACACACCTACTGTTTGTAAATGACATCCTTCTCTTTAGCAATGGAAGTTGCAGGGACTCCTTCCATCTCAAAACCTCCCTAGATCTATTTCTAAAAAGCCACCAGAATACACATCAATCATCACAAATCCTCAATCATGGTTACAGGACTTACGGAGGAGGAATCCATAAATCCAATTCAATCCCTCCCTTTAGTGGTCAGATAGTTTTTCGATAGTCTCTGATACCTTGGGTTCCATCTTAAGCCAGATTCTTACCGTATAACTGATTGGATGTGGATGGTGGCCAAAAATGAAAAAAAAGTTAAGTGTTGGTCTTACAAATGGTTTTCCAGAGCGGGGAGACTCACACTCATAAAATATGTTCTAATGGTCATTCCAGTCTTTTGGGCACTCTTCTCATGGATGTCACGGGGGATCTTGGATCACATTAGGAAAATCTGTCATAAATTTTTGTGGGCAGGATCCAAAGAGGACCATTCCCTCTCTTGGGTGGTTTGGGAGAAAATAGCCCGACCAAAAGAATGGGGAGGATGGGGTATAAAGGAACTACACTCCTTCGTCAAGTCCCTTGCGGCTAAAATGGGATGGTCACTGCTGAACAAGGACTCCCTTTGGTCCATGGTAATGAGAAGGAAGTACATTGACCCTGGAGACATTATTTATTGGGTCTGGAACCCTGTCATGTCCACCAAGGGTGGGTCGCCGGTTTGGCGGGCCACCCTTCAAGCCATGGACCTAATCGAGGAAGGTCTGGCCTGGAAGGTTGGGAATGGGCAGTAGATTAGACTGGGGCTAGACCCTTGGGTCGGTTGTAATGGAGCTTTTTCCCTTCTGGAGCCTTGTAAATCTCACCTTGCAAACAAAGGTCTCTTGTTCCTCGATCAAGCCAAAAAATCCGAAGTTGCATCCAGCTGGTCACAAGGCTGGAAAAATGGGGATGATCTCCAGCTTGACCGAATATGGGAAAAAACTTGGAATCTATACACTAATGAACTACTTAGAACAAACATATGCATTCGAGATGACCCTGAAACCCTTAGATGGGGCTTTCCGCCTTCAGGCTTGTACTCACCAAAGACTGGGTATTCTCATCTTATGGGGAAGAAAGGCTGGCCGAAGGCCGAATGGTGGCATAAGCCCCTCTAGAAGCTTAATAGCCCTGATAAAGGTCGCCTCTTTTTTTGGTGCTTGATAGAAAAAAATATCCACTTCTGTGACAATCTTCAAAAAGGAAGGAGGGGCCGCGAAGATGCCCCTTATGCAAAACAGGCCTCTGAATCGGTGGCCCATTTGTTTCTTTTTTGTTCCTAATGTCAAAAGGCATGGGAAGGGATCCAAATTATGGTTGGTTGCACACATCAATGGGTTGGTCCTTCGATTAAGGAGGCCTGGCAGTCTTGGTGGAACGGTTACCGGACTGAAAAACAAAAATCGACACCCCTGATTATGGCCTGGGGAATTTGGCTTGCCAGGAACCACGCTATTTTCAGGAATGTAGATACCCCTTTCCACATCATTGCTCATAATGGACCAGCCATCTGTGCCCTTCTCCCTGAACAAGAAACTCCAACAAAGAAAAGGGTCAATACCCCTGAGAAAATCAAGGGTGATATCCCTTGGGCATACTTTGATGGAGCATCAGATCTGGCAAACATGTGTGGTGCTAGAATTGCTATTCACCTAAGCAATTCTCGAAGATTGGTAGCCTCTATCAAACTTGTTCAGGGCACAAACAACTATGCTGAGATCAAAGCGTTACACTGCCTCCTATGTTGGCTTTCACACCTGCATATTACTTATTCTCAGTTATTTTGGGACTCACTCAACATCATCAAATGATTTAACAAGATTTTTTTTTTTTTTAAATTATGCTTTACGACCTATCCTTGAAGAATGATGGTTATCGAAGGACTATTTTACTCACATTGATTTATGTCATATTTACAGGGAAATGAATTCTGCTGTAGACCTCTTTTCTAAGGAGGGTTTATAGCAAGATTCGAGAAGTTGGAGGACACGAGAAATAGGGCCAGAAGGCTCTGTGGATTCGGACCATTCTCCATTTTCTTGAGTGTTCTTCAGTTGTTTTTTCTCTATATATGTTAATGTACTTTCGGAAATTATCACTTTCTATTGCTGAAAATTATAATATGTATGTACCACAAAAATTGGTTGAGGATTAGATCCTTTGTTGCTCCTCTTTATAAATTTTTATACTGGTTGTCCATTCCTGTTTGGGTTGTTTTTCCTCTTAATAGGAGGCTCGGGAACCTAGGTTACTATGTTGCTTGTATCAGGATCTATATTTCTGTTTTGGGTCATTTTCCTCCAAAGAGGAGGCCCAGAAAACGTTTTTAACTTTTTTGTGGTTTCTACACTAGGCCGATGAACAATACGATGTTCTTCCCTTGAACAAGGGAAGATTCCGAACATTCACATAATTTTTTGGGATGGGGCTATGAGAATGGTCTGAACTTTTTTGGCGCAAATTGGGAAGAGCTCGAATCTCTCCCAAGAAATGCTTAAATGTATTTACACAATTAACTTTTTTCGAATATAAAGAGTTCAATTTTTTCCTTGGAAAAAATACAGTTTAACCATACAAATTTGTCTTATTCTATAATGAAAATTGTTAAAAGCACAATGAAGTTGTGAAAAATTGGGGAAAATAAAAATATTTACAGATCAAACTAAATGCATCCATGTAACAAATAGCCCAATCTAAATGCGCCTATTTATAAGTGACTGGATAATGCATCTCAAGGGTAATGGAACTCATCCTCATATTTCCCCCTTTAATACACACATACACATACAAACACATGTGGGTCAAGGACACATACTTACCACTAGGTAGGTGTCCCATGAATGCCACTTTCTCAAAGACATCCCGAAAATACCATTGAAGGGGTACCTTTTAATATAATGAATTATCCAATTGCATAATATTAGAGTATTAACACTCCAATTCTATAGTTTAATGTAATCAATTTTACAATATATTAAACATTACTAAATAGTTATTAATCATAAATTTCATTAATTAAGAGGTCAACAT
Organism: Pinus albicaulis; assembly: GCA_034641835.2. NCBI lineage: Eukaryota > Viridiplantae > Streptophyta > Pinopsida > Pinales > Pinaceae > Pinus > Pinus albicaulis. Next base: position 1,059,559,522 of record CM076577.1, on the reverse strand, counting down.
AAAACCATAGAACTTATTGCAAAGAAATGAACTCTATTAGCATGGACTTTAAATGAGCATGTTTCCTTATGAGCCCGAGCCATAGAGGGAACTTTGGGAGTGACTGCAAAACTTTCCTACAGCTTTATGGTTATTCCTCTAGGCGAAGGTCAATTTCAAAGCCTTCTACTAAAGCTATTAAGGCCAAGAACACCACAAATATTGGGGTGTTTACTATTCACTAACTAGTCAACACATCCCTTGCCTCACACAATGAAGGAATGCATTGAAATGGCAATCACAAAATGACAGAGACTAAAGGTAGTGCAAACAGAGGCACTTAGGTTATTGTTGGTTTGAATTTTCTCAAAGGAACTGACATACACAAAGAAACTTGAAAATATGTCAACATGGCTCATATGGAAAGAGCTCTATGAATGTTTCTATTAGCAATGGAAGAACCCAAACTGTTCTTTAGGGACTAACATGATAGTCCAAGCACAAAAAATAATGGCTTAGATGTGTTCTTAGGGGTACGGTAAAGTAATATTCTTGGATGTGCTCATAAATAGTTCGGTAGTTAGCACATTTCAATCAAGATCACTTAGGCCAAAAACAAAATATTTCCTTTGGACCTGAGGTTGAATGGCAAGTGTTCAACAAAATATTTGAAAAAAACGTATTTGACAACAAAATTGGTAACAATGGAAATGTTAGGGGACCTTAATTTGAGAGGGCTTTGAAATCAAATCAAGCTTTCAAATTATTGTCAAGTCTATCATAGGGAAAACCTTAATATTTTGGGTGAACTTTCTTGATTTTATAGTAAATAAAAATAAAAAATTAGAGCTCATGCATATGATCCTTGTGGACCAACAATAACTTTCTTTGCAGGAAACCAACTTAATGACCATCATCTATTTTCTAACATATGCAAAGACACTATTCTAATTTTGGTGTTGTGCCTAGAAAAAGGAGTGATGGGAAAACATGTGTTTTCATCCTCAGAGACTATTTATTTCAAGGATAAGGTCTCAAATAAACCCCTCCACTTCAACAACTATAATTTGTAATCAATTTTACAATATTTAAAATTACCAAAGAGTTATTAATCATAGGTGTCATTAATTAATGGGTCAAGAAAAAAACAACAAAACGTGTTGCAAATAAATGTCCTCTATTAACATGCACTTTAAATGTGCATGTTTCCTTATGAGCCCAAGCTATAAATGTCACAATGGTAGAGTTCTCTAAGCAAGAGGTCACAAACCTTCTCTCTTTATGTGAATCACATGCATTGAAGTCTGATTCACAACACCTTTATTAAAACTGTATAAGTGGACCTATTCAACTTGGAAAAAAAATTGCTATGAAGTGTATCTATACTCCAAAGTTTTATTTATTATTCAATTTTCTTATCTGGATTACTGTCCAAAATATTTTAAAGAGGGTCCTCTAGGGAAGAGCAGATCCTTTTTTTATCCCACGGTTCCCACACTTCAACCCAACCACTATGTCTGTCACCAAAATAGCAGTTTGGTTTCATGTCCTAATTTTCCAATACTAGTTTGTAATTTATCAGTGTTTGCATATATTTTCAATACCTAGGGAAGAAATTAAAAACAAATATTAAAAGGATTAAGTTTGGTTTTTCATATATTCTTGACCCAATCACTTCTATAAAAAACCAACTATGTTTGACGAGACAAACTAAAATCATGACTAGTTTCACATACTAGACATCTACCTTAATACCATTAACATGGGCAACCTAGATGCAACCTCAAAAGGACTGCTTAGGAAGGTTAAGATGCCCAATATCCAGTATATCCAAAAAAATAATTTCATTCAATTGGAGCAAAAATGCACAAAAGCATGAGGGCCTTCTTTGCCACTTATTCCTAAGCTATTATATTTGTTGTGTATTATCATATTTTGAAACATGTTTTTGGATTTGACTTAATAATGGACAAGTTGAACTTTGTCCATCTTAGTTCACAACTTCATGCCATAATCCTTGGAAATTTTGATGTATGTTGATATGACCCTATGATATTGTCGAATATGTTATTTTCAAGTGTGGAAAATTTTATCAAGCATAGTTTCCAATCGAGTGAGGATTGGTTCTACCTATAGTTATATTCATTAATGTTTAGCTCTATCCTTACTCCACATAGTACAAATATTTGGGGATTTTAACTTTGATAGGAAATGGTATCTCTAACTACCATTTTGATCATCCAGCCTCCCATTTGAAATCTTAAATCCACTTAATGGTCAGTGCTCTAATCCATCCTCTCAAAAGACATGGTAACAATCCTAACATTAAGTTGAGTCTTCATGATTTCAATTTACAAGCAAGTCATGACAACTTTGCATTATACAATGAAAAATCTTCAAGTCTTCACAATCTACAGCACAAATTCCCCACCTGGCACTAAAACCTTTAAGTTCTAATCTCGATTCTCCTCCATCCATAGACTACTCAATAGTCGCTACTAGGAAAAGAATCTTGGAAGAAAAAAATTTGGTATAAAAGAATGTGAGGTTTGTGATTTTATTAAATGTTAGAATTTTTAATTTTCATGTATAATATAAACACAAAGTAAAAGATTTTTTTTTTTCTATATATTCCAAACAATCCAATCAATAACTCAGCTCAAGGATACTCTAAAGTAAAGCCTTCCTCCTACAATGAAACCAAACTTACATCCAAACATTCATTTCCCATGATAGTACTCAATGTTATTGTGTACTATGGTACTTCTAAAAAAATATTATAGATGTTTTTAAATACTCCTATTTCTTGACCATATCTTGGAAAAATATCATGCCATTCCATTTATGGTAACATGATTTGGGCACTAACAGGGTTAATAAAAAAATGACTTGTGAACCTAACAATTGCATGCAAATAAATTGAAATTTTGCACAACAAATTGAAAACAAAAAATCAAATAAAATTTGTGACCAACAATAGAAAGTAGCAACAACCTTCAAATTTGACCAACCACTTCAGTTATAAACTAAGCTATTACGTATGGATCAGATGACATGATTCGGACTACCAATTCTCATGAACCACCCATTCTAATACGTAAAAACCATCATATATCCAATCCTATTGCCCATATCCTGATTGACGATCATAATAATTTATCCATCCATGGCATTTCAATCACATACATACTGAAAGGCTCATTAAAAAAAAAAGAAACTTCTAACTAGACTATACAAGCAACACTTGACATATTCACAAAAACAGACACTTTAAACTCCTATACCCCGATAGTATATTGTATCAGCTTCAAATCAGACACATATTCTGGAAACGACCCTTTCCATCGCAATGTTGGCCTTTTGAGCATCTAATCCTCTCATTCGGGTACCCATTCATCAATTAATGAGAAATCCCATACCCCAGCAATTCAGAATCCAAATACAGAACTAGATACCCATTCTTCAATTCATGAAAAATCTGAAATCCCACCCCCTCTGTCACCGATACTCATGCCTAATATCGTCTCAAACACATAACATTAGTAGCATATTTTCTGCAAATAACGCAACTCAACTCAAATTTTTTTCTCTTCTATAACATCCGGGACGCTCCACATATCAACGGATGATGGGGACAGTCCACTAGCAACGGTCTCCAAGGAAAACCTAGTGCCTCATGGTTGGAGAAATATGCTTGGTCAAAGTTGCAAACCCCAACCAATGGTCCAAAACCCCAAGGGAAGTTGATGTGGAAGATTTACTTTGATCCCAAAGCATGGATGATGTGGCAGCATAATATTGACTAATTTAACTAAGGTGACATGGCAGTTTATCTTTAATTCTTGGGCTTAGAAGAAAATTATTAAGGTTGAAAAGGTAATTCTAGTAGTTAAAGGAATTTGATATGTTCCAAAAGCAAGGGAATACTTTATTGAATTAAATGTACATTAATTCTTGGTCCAGACTTTAAAAACTATTATGGTCCAAGGGAATAATTTTTGGATATGACCGTGATTATTTTATGGCACTAAGAGGGTCAGTTTGAAAATAAGATTAGTGGATCGTCTGAAAATTAATATATTATTTATAGTAGGTTGGCCCAACATAAGGGCTCCTCGGCCTCTATAAAATGGCGTGCCCCTGCTCTCCATGAATATCGAAAAATTCTTCGACTCTTCTATTTGCTTCCCTATGGAAGCTTTGATAGATCCGACGAGGAGGGTTAATGGTTGAAATTTGTACTTTTGGGGTAATGGCATTCATTGGGGTTTAAGGGTTATACATTTGTTTGGGATTTGTTGGGTGTCGATTATTTTCAGGTGCCGTTGTAGAAGCATTCCCTCACAGAGTTTTGTGGGGCACTGAAGAATTGTTTGGGTTTGATCTATTTCAGGAACAACAACTCTAAGAATCCTTTTTGGCACTTGACATTAAGAACAGGTCAAAGACTCATCACAGGGAGTAGTATTGCAAAACTATGCATTTTGTACACCTGGTAATAATGTAAGTCCTTACTTTGAGTTGATCATTGTAGACCTATGATCAAGTCACCAAAAGCTACCAAAACAGTTTTGAGCAGTTTTGTTTGGCATTGGATTTCTCGGCCTTCAAAACTGGGACCATGAGATAATTTAAGCTATTGATTCCCTGCAAACCTAAACTAATGACTCTTCAGAACCAACGAAAAATCCAATGAGATAACATCAAAATATATGCGGCCTACATCACTGTGCCTCTGAGTGTATAAGTTTGTCATCTCTATATAAAAGGGTTGATCAGCAGTTTAAGTATTCAACGAAGCAGCAAGTGGTAGAGACTTAGTATTATTTCTGCGACTTAACAGAGGATCTGAGCTAAAACACATCAAGATGTTTGGCATTAGTTGTAGCTAAGACACCTTGTAGAAAATAAGCCTACGGCCCTGTAAAACATGCCATATCTGTGCCAAATGTTATAAAATACAAGAATTTCCACCCTGGAATAAAGATCCAGATCTGAAGAACTAGAGTTGTCTCTCTATGAAAAGGGAACCTTATGATTGTGAGCAAGTAATGTATAAGAAATGTGACATGAAGGCGTGACTCTCTAGTGACATTGTTAACCGTAGCCTGAAGTGACCTGATAGTAACGTGACCCATATACAACAATAGTTTTGCTACTAGAAAGATGCAACAGTATCAATGAACTATAGAATCTGTAGGGTGTTATCTACAATAATCAGTAGTGATGTGTTATGGTTCATAGATACTTGATGTAGCAGTAACCTTGTATGGCATTTTCAATATGGCAGTTGTGCCTCTATTTGACTGTGTGATACATGGCTGAGCAATGAGAACTGCCAGTAGTAGTAGTGTGCATGATACAACAATATTTATGTATTGTCCTGTAATTCAAATCACTGAAGGTTGTTGTCAAAACTTATGCTAGGATTTGAAAAGTGCAGTGACCCTAAGGTCATAAGTAATCTTGATGACAATTGACAGCAGAATGGTCTCATATTAACAGTGCATAAACAATTGTGTTTGGGAGTGTGCAATGATTGAGGTTCTAAACAGAAGTGATTACCAACATGATTATGTCTCAGTTGTAGAACAGATTCATTTTGTATGCTGGTGTAGATATATTTCCAAGACTTGATTGATAAGCTAGGGTTTGCAATGGAATATATGTTGATATTGAAGCTGATCTATGGGTTGCAAGGGTTGAAATTGTGATATGCATGATAGAAGCACTGCCAGTAAAGAACAACAGTATAATGACATTTCCTTATTATGGCAATGAAACCTTGAATGAACAGTGAAATTTTAGTAAGCTCATGATAGAACTATTCCTTGACTGCATGACTCTAAGGGACCCTTGGTGATTGTGATACCTGGGCAGTAGCTTATGTGATAATTTGGACAGTAATGTATACCAAAGTATTCATAACAGAGATATGTGACTGAAAAATAAATGATGATACCTCTTGACATGACTTTGATGACATCACCAATTTTGATGAAACCTATGACATTGATACAATGATGGCAGTGGTGTTGTGATATAGCCTTGATTACATGAAAATATCTTTGATATATGATAGTGACCTATTTTGGAAGTAATCTGTTGATACAACAACATATTTGACAGTAATCTTGTAAGTGATCTAAATTGACCTTGTTGATGGCGGTGATCTTCCTTTATCTTCTACCCTACCTTGACAACAATATTTTGATGTGGGAGAAACCTTGGTATATGGCAGTAACTTGGTGAACCTAGCATGACATTTGATATGACAATGATTCTAATGAAAACGTTCTCAATACATGACAATAACAATGTTCTTGGCAAATGGCTATAACCCTTAACACGATAGAAAGCTTATATAGAAGTGACTGTGATGTAAATGTGACATTGAGATAGGGACATTATGACAGTAGTATTGTGCCAGTCAAGTTGTAACAACATTACTGGAGCAGTGATTTGATGACAACCGTGACATTGCTGTAGTGATGACATTGATGTTGACCTTGATTGATGTATGACCTTGTATAAATTGTGTAACAAAAGTGCAGTAGACCAGAAGCGGTGAAGCAGGAGGTGCAAAAGCAGAGGACAACAATGAACAATGTCAATAGTGGATAGAAGCAGTGGATAGAGGTTGGTTGGTTGATTGTAAGGGAGGCTGAGGACCCTTGCAGAATTAGTCTGCAAACATCTTCAGATTTTGGTAGTTTCCTACTTCCTTCCAGCATAGCTGGTAGATTGTGTATGTAATCATACATAATGCAAAGCTTGTTTGGACGACATATTCTATGTATTGTTTAATTGATGTGATGTTTATGATTCTTTCTTGATTAATGCTCTGAATGTTTAAGGATTAACTAACCAATTGTGAAAAATAAGGGAAATGTGGATTCACCCTCCTCTTAATATTTCCAACAGTTGCTGACTCCAATGACATCGTCCGTGACTTCAACTCCTACAGACCTGAATGACTTCAATTCTGAAACCAACAGTGTCATTTCCCGCCTTGCCCACATCATCAGAGAGATAGATTTGTCATTTCTTCATTCAACCGCAGTATTGATGGAGATAGACCTATGATTTCATCATATTCACCCACAGTATTAATGAAGGGGCATGATGTTACTATTCATAGTTCTTCTCCTCCCTATAAATTGACAACATCCACGACATTTCAATAGATACAGAAAGGAGGATCCAATTTTAGAAACTCAAATTCATCGAGTGCATAATGATATAGACAATCACAATATCATCCTCCCATCAGTGCATAATGATACAGACAATCACAATATCATCCTCCCATCACTGGGGCTTGCATGCATCAAATTAATTTATTACTAAGAGTTATTGGTCATTTAATTGGTTCTGGAATTATCTTCTTTTATGCCGTTAGTTTGAAAAATATTTATAATTACCTTGAAATATGTGAATATTATGCAATTAAAGACAAATCCCTAATTAATATGCATCATGTCAATATTCTGCAACTAAAAACAACTCCCTAATGAATATGCATCGAAAAGAATGAGGAATATGTAATAATTTAGGACCGAGGTCATGAGGCTTCTGCTGATGGGTAACCCATCACTAAATGACTATGAGGATGATGAATATTATGATTTTTTTAAAGAGAAACTTCGTTCAGAAATAAGAAGACTCAGGGTGGGAAATCTGTCTATTAGACCTAAAGAAATCAAGTCCGATCTAGCCGAGTCCAGTGTTTGGGAGAGCGAGAGTGGAGCTTCAATAGAATATTCTCCATCATCATTCCGAAAATTAGAGCCAGAAGAAGATTATATTGAAGATTTATACAAGAAATACTGAGAGAGGATGTATTTCTTGGATAATCTTAACAGTCAGTAGACCTATGCACTAGGATTTTTTCAAAGCCATGAAACCTGAAAGCCTAAAGGGGTGGCTTCCAGGTGGAAGAGATATACTCTAAACAAGCCTGCGGTCACACATGCTTCCCACGAATCCTTCAAGAGAGTGCAACACGACCTAGAGACTATGTATGTCAGATAGACTTGTTTGTCTTGGGAGGCCCTGCATTGGAAATACATAAAGTTCCAGGAGGCGGCATTGTATGGATCATAGCAGGATTTTTTTTATGACCACGTGGTAGATCAGTTTCAGCAGTTTCAAGTTTTTTTTGCAGAGGTTCTTAGATGATCAATTTGAAGGTCCCAGGATTTGGTCAAAGGTTCCATGAAGGAATCAGGGATAGAAGCAAATAAAATACCAGCAGCTTAGCTGGTTAGTATCATGGAGGAATCCATAATGATATTTTGGGATTTTGTTAGGTTTGACAAGCACAAAAGTTTGGTGCAACACCAAATGTTGAATTTTTTTTGCATAAGTCAAGAGGTAGAGGATCCCAACGACTCTGCTCTCCTACATTTCATGAGGAGAAGCATTCATTGTAAGGAGTTGAAGGTCAAAGATCTTGAAAGTAGAGAGAGATGCTTGATAAAGAGGCTCGATCTTCTGGCCAGAGGGAAAGGGATAGAGATCTTGATGGCCCTTTTGGACATCAAATTAGTATCCCGGGTATTGAGTATGTCCAGGATCATTACAGATCATATACAATGGTGCTAGAAGAGACTAGGTAAGCTCAGTATTCACAAGGGTAAGGTCCATAGACCACACGGTACTATATTATTTCCATATTGATCATACATTTTAGGCCACTACTTCGATGCATTTCCGTCGGAATTGTAGACTAAATACAGGAGTTAAAAATTCTAACAATAAATATTTATCGAACGGGCAGTTGGGATTTAGGGGTTTCACAGCATTAGGAAAACGACATCCGTGTTTTTTTGTTTTCTAATTTATTTCTTTGGGAGGATGATGCTCCCTGGAAGAAGCCATTAGAGCTCAGATTCATGTGACCCAACCCCCTCCAATGATTTTATCATCTAAGGTCTTTGGGAAAGAAAGAAAAATAAATCCCTTGCAAGGATGTTGAGGATCTACAAAGGAGAGACATACAACTATATTTAGTTGTAAAACAGGAGATGTTGGTCCCATCTGGAAAATTAAATTCTTGATGGCAAAAAAACAGGTTTCAAAGCTTTGAAAAATGGATACAAAATGTACCTGTGTGATGCTTTGTGTGGTGCAATTGTGTGAAATCTTGAAAGGTTTAAAAAACCTAATATCCAACGAAAACTGGCCGCATTTCCTGTATGCAAGTGCACCAAGCACAATTTTCTTGTTATCAACAGGAACATTGAGGAGAACTCCCTCATTTTCTTATGCATTTTGAATCTGACCCTGGGTTGCTTGCGATAAGTGCAAATATTTACCATACCATCTCCAAGATCACAGCTGTGAACCTCCCCAGGTTTTACCTCCACACCCTCAAAACTCCATTTGATATGTAGAAATCGTTGTCGCAGGTGATATTGCAAGGCAAGCTCGATGAAGCAAACCACACAATGTAAAACCCTTTGTTTACCTTTTTGAGAATTTCAAATGACTCCTGCCTAACCCTTTGTTTGATATTGATACCTATTTGAAAATTTCACAATGAAAAATGACTCCCGCCCAATCTCACGCAGATTGAGTATGGACAAAGAACCCTTGATTTATTTATTTTTTTAATTAAAATTTTATTGATTTTTATTTAGTGAATCATATTTAGAAATTGTTGAATCATTTGTTAATGTATATATATTATTATTTTTTTTAAATAATATTTTATTGATTTTTATTTAGTGAATTGTATTTAGAAATTGTTGAATCATTTTTTAATGTATATATATTATTTATTTAATTTTTAAATAATATTTTATTGATTTTTATTTAGTGAATTATATTTAGAAATTGTTGAATATTTTTTAATATATATATATATATATATATATATTAAATAATATTTTATTGATTTTCTTTAATAAAATATATTTAAAAATTGTTGAATCTTTTTTTTTTAATGTATGGATAAATTTATATGTATTAAAAAAATTTCAACAATTAAATTGTGAAATTTCCACCTAAATTGAGGTGCTCACTTTCCAACTACATCTTAGTAAGAAATTTAATGCTGACATGACCACCATCAACAACTGACAGTTATGCGACATCACTCCACCTCCTTATCAACATGTGAATAACTTAAATGTTGAAAAGAGAAATCAAGCCCTCTGCATCTGCACCATCTTAATGCTAATTCTCATGTCCAGCCTCACACGTAACTTAAGGCTTGCCATCATGTTAACTTATTTTTTCGACCAACATATCCTGCATTCCACCTTGCAACCCTCTGAAGCTCAAGGAAGTCGGCTTTACAATGCTTCCATTACTGTTGTTATATAAGGCCACATCCCCAACATATTTGTTCTCCAACACACTATCATGGTGAGGGAACGAGGCCATGTTAAACACGGTGGCAAGGGAAGAGGTCACCCTCTCACCTCTCCATAGTGCAATTACCACATGATTCTCTTTGACCACGACATCCTTCAGCATATCAGGCATAATTTAGTTATCCTAGAAGTAGTTGAGATATGAAGAATTGGTGACATGCTCTAGGTTGTACAAAATTTACTCACTTTGCATCTTTGGGACCTAGAGTTGGCTTGCACTCGCGTTGAACATCATGTGGTTGAATCTAACACCTACGCTAATCACATCAGAATGACACTTCATTGTCTCTTGAAAAACATTGGTATTATTTTTCCTCCCAACATGACATCCTCCACTCCCAACAACACTTCGGACAGGTCTACAGAGCAGTAACCAGAAGAATTTCTTTCACATCAAATTCAGTCTCGCACTATGATTTGAAATTGAATTAAATTCCATGATACCCAAAAAAATTGTTGTTATCCTTCCATTGAAATAGAAATCACTAGGCCTATTCCCTATGAAATCTCTCTCGTACAGTAGAAAATTAACTAAGAATTGTGGATATTTTACTATTATTTCCAGGATCTACTGTTGAATCTTAAAAAATAATCAAAGTCAGTGCCAATCATCTAACAGGTTTTGGTATTCATTGCATTGTCAAAATTCTCCAAATTGATATCAAATGTGGTGAGGTCTAAGAAACATGTGGAAGGTGTCTCGCATAAGTAAATATAAGTGGAGTGAGGGTGAGGGATGGTACTCCTGGTTTGTTCACCATAGCGCATGCAGTGGGAGAGTTATTGGCTTCACATTGGAAATTCGTGTGAAAAATAACTGGGCATTGGAGTTTGGGGGTAGTGAAAGGATAAGGCGATGGAAGGTGAGGGAGCCTGACATTAGACTCCTCACTCTGTTTTGGTGTTGGTCCTGATGGTTACCTCTGGAGAGGAAGCATAAACGTCGCATGAAGTTTTACAAAGGGAGTGGCTTGTGTGTGCTTGTCGTGGGCATTTGTTGGTGCGAGGTGTTCAACCGATCCCTATTGCTCAGTTTCTTAGCCATTTTCTACATCTCGGTTGAGGATAGGAAGTTGAAGGGACGTGAGCACCCTCGTTTCCATTTTTCTTGGCTTTTGATGAGCCTGTATTTTCCTGCTAAGAGAGGAAGCTAGAATCTACATTCTAGGAAACCTGGAGGGTGGTGGCGGAAAAATAGCTTCTTTTCCAAACTTCATGCCATTCGATGTGGGTGCGAAAATGTTTGGTGGATTGGTGTGTGCTCGCTGGTCACTGCCTTGGGGTAAGTTACGCTCAAGAGTCGACTACCTTATCATCATTTCTTTTTCAATTTCCTGTGTTGGTTTGGTGGGTGATGGTATTTGGTTTACTTGGTGGTGGTAGTCTTTATTTGGTAGTGGGAGGTTTCTCTGTGCTTCCCTACAGTGTTGGGTGACGACATTTGGCTCCTTTGCTCGTTGTGTTTTTTTTCTATGGTGGGGGTTCTAGTATCTAGACTCTACACACGGTGGGGTTTCTCGACCTTGGAAAATTATGAAGCCCCTGGTGTGGTGTGGGTGTTCTCACTCCCTTGTCGTCCATAGCCCCGTGGGGGTGGTAGACGCATAAATAATCATGGCGGCTCCACGCTGGGGTGGAAAGACTGCAGGGCATGTGTGGCTCGCTAGTGTGGGTGTGCATGGGGGTTGTGAAGGAGTTAAGCGGGGGGCTAACAGAGTTGGGGGTTTGTGTTGTGAAACCAACTCCAAAAAGAGAAGAAAAGAGATCTCAACGCCTTAGAAATAAGCCACTTCGAGGGGGAAACCTCCAATACATTACATGAATGAAAAATTCTTGGATGATACAATTTACAAAACCTCCTTTCTATATATAGGAGTCCATGCGGCCATAATGTAATCCTAGTTGGCCACAATGTAATCCTATTCGACCTAACAATAATAATTTAAGGGCACAATAATAAAAAAATGGGGGTTACAAGGGTACAATAATAACAATAAGGGGTTTACACTAACAATAATAAGGGACTATACTAGTGATATAGGGACCTAACATACCCCTCTCCTTCAAAAAAGTGTTGTCCTCAACACTTGAGTAGGTCCAGGTGCTTCTGTATAAAATTCTCATCCTCCCATGTAGAATCTTCAGTGGGTAAGTTCTTCCACTTGATGAGATACTCTGAAATTGATCAATTATGTAGCTGTCGAGTTCTTGTTTCCATCACCGCTTCAGGTTCCAATATGATTTTTCCTTCCTCATCAAGTTCTAGAAATATTGTTTGAATTGGAAGATTTTCACCTATAACCTTCTTTAAGCATGAAACATGGAAAACTGGATGTACTCGCGAAGAAGTATGAAGCTCCAATTTGTATGCCATAGTACCAATATTTTGCAACACCTTGTAAGGACCATAGTACTTTGGTGATAATTTTCTCTTAAAGATGATGTGAAGGATGGTGGATGATATCCATAAAGTGCCATAAATGGGGTCATTTTTGCTGCAGTATGGAAGGAAGTGTTATACCACCATTCAGCGAGAGGTAACCACTTGACCCATTGTGTTTGTTTATCATATACAAAACAACGAAGATATCCTTCCAAACATTTATTTACTATCTCCATTTGACCATCAGATTGAGGATGATAAGATGAGCTATGAGCTAATTGAGTACCCAAACAAGAAAATAACTCCGTCCAAAAATTTCCAGTAAAAATGGGATCTCTGTCGCTCACAAGAACCCTTGGGCTTCCATGTAGCTTTTGAATTTTGTCCATAAATGTAGTAGCAACTGTACTTGCTTTAAATGGATGAGATAATGCACAAAATTGTGCATGCTTGGTAAGTCTATCAACTACCACCATGATGACATTCTTTCCTTCGGACTTAGGTAAACCTGTGATAAAATCCATTGAAATCTCCTCCCAACGTTGACTTGGAATGGATAAAGGTTGTAGAAGTCACGGGGTCTTAATTGTCTCCACTTTATTCTGCTGGCAAACCAAACATTTCGCCACAAACTTTTGAATATCAGATTTAAGGCCATCCCGAAAAAATTCTTTCTTCACCCTGTGGTAAGTTTTTAAAAATCCTGAGTGTCCTCCTATAGGAGAAGTGTGCAATTCCAGAAGCATATTTTGTTTTAGTTGGGAATTCTTACAAAGATATAAGCAATATTTGTACCATAAGGAATCATTTTTCCAACTAAATGTATCAGATGTACTAGGATCTTGCTGCAACTTTTGAATGAGTGTCCATACATCTTTGTCCTTCTTCCATTCATCTCTTGCTTCGGTTATCCAATCTGGTTGGATAATAGAAATGGCACAAAGCAATGCTTCCACCTCTTCATTCTTTCTTGAGAGTGCATCTGCAACAACATTAAGCTTTCCTTTTTTGTAGAATATTTCAAAGTCATAACCCAACATCTTTGTGACCGATTTTTTCTGCTCTTCTAAAGATATTCTTTGCTCCAAAAAGTGTTTAAGACTATCATGATTATTTTTTACCTTGAAGTGTCCTCCCATTAGGTAAGTTCGCCATTTCTTTAGTGCATGCAGTATTGCTAACATTATCTTCTCATAAATAGGTTTCTGTAAATACTTTCCTTTGATTGGACGACTTTCAAAATCAATGGGTCTTCCTTCCTGCATTAAAACAACACCAATTCCATTTCCTAAGGCATCACATTCCACAATAAAGGTTTTTGTGAAGTCTGGCGTAGCTAAGACTGGTGCTCGACACATTGCCTCTTTAAGATGTTCAAAGGTCTTAGTTGCTTCAGGAGTCCATGAAAATGCATCTTTCTTCAATAATGTTGTTAGAGGTGCTGCTATTCTCCCATAATTCTTAACAAACTTGCGATAATACCCTGTTAACCCGAGAAATCCTCGCAACTTCTTTATGGTTGTGGGGACTTTCCATTCCTTAATGGCTTTAATTTTGTTAGGGTCTACATTAACACCCTCGTGAGATACAATATGACCCAGATATTCCACCTCTTGTACTCCAAAGAAACATTTGGATGTTTTTGCATATAATTGTTTCTCCTGCAATAGTTTGAGCACCCTGTCAACATGTTCAACACGATCCTTCCAAGACCTGCTATAGATTAGTATATCATCAAAAAATACTAGCAAAATTTTCTAAGGAAGGGTTTGAAAATGGAATTCATCAACCCTTGAAATGTAGAAGGTGCATTGGTAAGGCCAAAAGGCATGACCAAAAATTCATAATGACCCTCATGAGTTCGAAATGTTGTTTTTGGAATATCTTCAGTCTTCATTCTAATTTGATGATATCCTGAACGAAGATCCAACTTGGTAATATAAATTGCTCCATGTAATTCATCCAATAATTCATCAATCACAGGAATGGGAAATTTGTCTTTAATGGTGAGCTTATTGAGCTCCCTATAATCCGGACACATTTTCCATGATCCATCCTTCTTGTGTACCAATACTACAGGAGCAGAGAAAGAACTTTGACTAGGTTGAATTATACCCGCCTCTAACATTTCTGCAATCATACGTTCAATTTCGCTCTTTTGGACGTAAGGATATATATAAGGCCTGATGTTTGGAGGAACACTTTCTGGAATCAAATGAATAGCATGATCATGATCACGAATAGGTGGGAGTCCTTTGGGAGTTTCAAACACCTTGGAATGATTGTCCAAGACTTGTTGGAGATCTGCAGGAATAAATGATTTTGATGTTTCTAGGGAGAATAATTGTGCAATTACGCCTCGTTGTTCTTTCTTTAGAAGCTTTTTCATGACATTAGAGCTTATTATCCTTCCTGGCTTCCCTGCAATACCTCGTAATTTAACTTCCTTTCCTTCTGAAAAAAATTTCAAGAAATGTTCTTGAAAATTAAAAGCTACTGTCCCCAAAGATTGTAACCATTGTACTCCTAGTACAACATCAGCACCTCCCATAGGAATGGAAAGCATTGGAGTAGTCAATACATATTCCCCCATGGTTAGCTTGATATTATGGCATTTCCCAGAGAAATTTATACTTCCTCCATTTGCAACCATCACTTGACATGCTGGTGCTGGGTATAGGAAACAATTTAATTCCTTGGCTACCTTACAATGAATAAAATTATGGGTGCTACCTGAATCAATCAACACTGTTACCTTTTTCGTCTTGATCTGTCCTTCTATCTTGAGAGTTTGAGGAATGGTAATTCCTGCCAGTGCATTACACGATATGGTCGGATTCATTTCTTCCTCTTCTAGGGCTGGTTCCTGGTGTATATCCTCTTCTTGTTCATTTTCTTATTCTTCTTCACAATCTGTGTAAAATAATTTCTTTTCAGCACACTTATGCCTTTAGTGTATTTTCTATCACAACTGTAGCAAAGCCCTTTTGCTCTTTTTTCTTCCAATCATTGTGGTGTCAACATTGTAGGTTGTGGAAATCTAGGCGTAGCAACACTTCCTTCTTTATAGAATTGAGTGGTAGGCTTCCTTGTCGCCATAATTTTACATTCAAATTTTCTTTCCAACCTGAATGCCTTCTCCAATGAATCAGGTTCCAAAACACGAACTTCATGTTGGATGTTATCCTTTATAGTGCCTATGAAGAGATCAATCCTATGTTCCTCTGGAATATCAGTTACCCTTATATTCAATTTTTGGAAGTCCTCAATGTGCTAACCCACTAAACCCTTTTGCTTGAGATTTATCAATTGGCTAAAGAAGGTGTTGCTCTTTGTATCCTCATAATGTGCTATCATTTCCTCCGTAACAATTGACCAAGTGACAATTTTTTTACGGGATAAAAGCCATCGATACCATACAAATGTATTTTGTTTTAAATGTAAAGTTGCAATGCATACCTTTTGTGTGTTTTGCACGTTATGGAGATCAAAATATTGCTCCATCTGTAGTATCCATGTTACAGGATCCTTTCCATCAAACTTCCTCATATCCATCTTTTGAATATGGTGGTTCTTCCCGCCAACATTAGAGTTTATGAAATCACGAATAACATTTATTTTTTTCTCATCATGAGGTTCTTCTACTATCTTTTCACCATTAGGAAACATTTCTTGTATCAACTTTGTCAAACCTTCCATGTATGCTTTTAGAACATTCTTTATGCTTTCCATTTTCTCATCCATATTAGCTTCCATGTCATCCATCTTAGATTCCATGCCAACCTCCATGCCATATATCTTAGATTCCACGCCTTTCTTCAAACCATCCATCTTAGTTTCCATGCCTTTCTTAAAAATTTCCATGTCATTTTTTGTTGCTCTTTGCGAGAGCGAAATTTGTTGCACTTGCTCTTGTAATTTTGATATGTCATGTTACCATTCTTCATCTTCATGAGTCATAGTAGAGATTTCCAAAGGCTTAATGGGTGCTTGATTATTTTTAGGGGCCATTTTATAATCCAATACTGATATCTATTCTACAATATGCCCTTGCAATAAATTCAAATCGATTCTTCAAACAAAACTTATGCAATTTGGAAAAAAATACACACCTTTTACTTGCTTTTGAGGAGCTCGATATTTAAATTGGATTATCTCTGTGATTGCGGCTCTTCAATATCTGAAATTCAGCACTGAAGTAGCCCTATAAATTCTCTTTTGAATGCCACAGGTTTGACTTGATTTTGATTCTCCAAGACAAAGTTATGTCCAATCTCCCACAATGACCTAATTATGGACAGGTTCAATATAGAGAAATTGTACGACTTGCCACGTGTCACTTTTTTGTCCTTCACCTCTGAAATTGATAGCCATGAAACTAAAGTCCATCTACTTATGACCAATTTTTACGGCACTCCAATCCGATGCTCAGAGAGAGAGTTATTGAAATTTTCCCACGATCACCTCTTTGAGATGAAATTTGAGAGCCTGAAAAAGCACTACCTTCCACAGATCATATCTCCAAAAATATTGTGAACCAAGCTCTAAAATTTCTTGACGAGTTTCCTTAGGATTTCAGCTTCGCACCATAAAAATTTCAGATTCTGAACCTTAGTATAAAAAATTTTATAGTGCACATGCCACGATGTCATGTTTAGGAGCCTAAAAAAAGACCTAACTTCCACAGATCATATATCAAAAAATATTGCAAACCAAGCTCTGAAATTTTTAGAAAATCTTCCTCAGGATTTCAGCTTCGCACCCTAAAATTTTTAGCTTCTGAAACTGTGTAGAAAAAACGTTATAGCGAAAATGCCATGATGACCTGTTTGGAGTAGCGAAACCCTAGAATTCAAAGCTCTGATACCAAATGTTGTGAAACCAGCTCCAAAAAGAGAAGAAAAGAGATATCAACGCCTTAGAAATAAGCCACTTCGAGGGGGCAACTTCCAATACATTACATGAATGAAAAATTCTTGGATGATACAATTTACAAAACCTCCTTTCTATATATAGGAGTCCATGGGGCCATAATGTAATCCTAGTGGGCCAGAATGTAATCCTAGCCGACCTAACAATAATAATTTAAGGGCACAATAATAAAAAAATGGGGGTTACAAGGGTACAATAATAACAATAAGGGGTTTACACTAACAATAATAAGGGACTATACTAGTGATATAGGGACCTAACAGTTTGAGGATTCAGAAGTAGAGTCGTCGGGGTGGAGTAGGTCATGGTGGCAAGGGGAATCATGGGTTTGATTTATCTGAGATAAATGAGGGGTAGGTTATTCAACATTGTTTCCTAGAAAAATTTTCATGCACTTATCAACAACCTGATGGAAAGAGTGGACACGGTTAAGAGATTCTGTCGTGAGGAGCATGCAGATAAGATGGAAACATTGGACTGAATGCACTATTTATAGTGCCAAGTCCGAGAGATACTGGTAGTGGTTTGATGAGGCCAAAATAAATGCACTAAGAAAGTAGAAAAGCTGGAGACTTGGTGGACGCACTTTGAAGGGCATGATCGATAGTGTGAATTTTATCCTCCACCGCATCTAGGAACAACCCCACACAACCCTGCATCCATCACGTCAGACACCTAGTATGCTATTTGGTGTTCTTTATGTTTTATATGTGTTTTGGCACCTTTGGCCCAACCATTTGTGGACAATGTCCCTAATCTCTCTTTTTTATTTTTTTGCATCTCATGCAAATTTTTGTCAACAAACCCAGACAGGGTGAGAACACCTATTTTCTAAGTGGCTATATGTACTCCTTTTTTCCTACATGAATAGAACATTGACTTACAAAAAGACAAAGGTTTAGACATCATTAAAAAATTAATTAATTAATGACCTACAAAAAAACAAAGGTTCACTTATTATCTAGTCATATATTTTAATCCTAGACTAAATTAGTCATTTAAGTTAGTCGAGTTTAGTTTAGTCACTTATTATCTAGTCATATATTTTATTCCTAGACTAACTTAGTCATTTAAGTTAGTCTCTTTTAGTTTAGTCACTGATTATCTAGTCGTATATTTTATTCCAAGACTAAATTAGTCATTTAAGTTAGTCATTTTTAGTTCGATCACTTAAAATTGCTCAACTTTAGTAGTAATTCACTTGAAATAATTGCGGTGACTAAAATTTTTAGTCACCTAGTCATTAATTTCATCATTTTTTACTAGTGCTTCATCCATAGCATTTGTCCATTTCTTATCTTTTATAGCTTCTTCAAAATGAATAGGATCTTCTACATGACAATACAATGCAGATAAAGAGTTCATACCTTCATTTGCTACCTCTTGCTCATAAATCTCATTCAAACTTCTGAATCTTTTTGTTGAACTTGTGCTTGTAGAAGCACTCAAATCTGCTCCTTTTGGTGTGCTTTGAGAAGCACTGTCATCGCTTCTCAATGGTGTTCTCATTCCTGCTTGTGGTGTCCCTTGATGTCCTTCTGTTGGTGGAGGTGGTGCTACTAATGAGGGATGTATTTCAGCAATGTCTTAACATTCACTGTTTTCTCTATGCTTCTATCCCGAGCTTCTTCCTCAATGAACTGCACATCTCTCCTTATAACAAACTTCTTGGTGGATGGGTTATACAACATGTATGCCTTGGATTCTTCACTGTATCCAATAAATATGCACTTCTCCCCCTTACTTTCCAACTTCTTCCTTAGCTGTTCTGGAATGTGTGCATAAGCCACACAACCAAAAAATCTCACTCCATGCTTCTTTAGGAACTCTGTTCATAACATTCTTTATTGGGTATCTATTCCAGATGTATGCTGCACAATTTACAGCTTCAACCCAATATTCATTTGGAAAATGTTTTTCCTTCAAAATACTTCTTACCATATCCATGATGGTCCTATTTTTCCTTTCAGAAACTCCATTTTGCTGCGGTGTATACCTTGCTGTAAACTGCTTGTGTATCCCATTTTCTCTAAAAAAACGTAGAAATTATTTTGAGATATACTCACCTCCTCTATTAGTCCTTAAAACTTCAATATGCTACCCACTTTGTTTCTCTACAAGAGCCTTAAATTGGCAGAATTTCTCAAACACTTGACTCCTATATTTCAAGAAATAAACCCAAGTTTTTCTTGTGTAATCATCAATAAAAGTCAGCATATAGTGGTTGCTTGTTGCTGCCTGCTAATGATGGTGTTTGCATTGGTCCACACAGATCTGAATGGACTATTTCTAAGGGTGTTTTTTCCCTTATGCTCTTTCCTGATGGAAAGCTTTCTCTGTGTTGTTTGCCCAAGATACAGCCTTCACAAAGGCTGTCTGGTTTCTCAATCAATGGTAATACCTTTACCATTCCTTTCCTATGCAACAAATTCAAACCTCCAAAGTTGAGATGTCCAAATCTCAAGTGCCATAACCAGTTTTCATCCTTTTCTTCTCTTTGGAATGTCTCTTTTGTCACTGCTGCCACTTCAAATCCTTTTCTCAAATCTACTCTCATCTTGAGAGGGAACATTCTGTTCCTTGCCATCTTCACTTATGCAATGCATTTATTGCTTGGTGGTTTATCCATGATGGTGCATACATCATCGTCAAAGAAAACATTGTACCCCTTTTGAATGAGTTGTCCAATGCTCAAGAGGTTACACTTCATACCAGGCACATAGTATACATCTAATATGGATCTTATTTCTCCCTTCTTTGTTAAAACACTCACTCTGCCTTTTCCCATGATAGAGAATTTACTGTATGTCCCCAATGTTACTTGAGACTTTACATTTTCATCAATCATGGAAAACATAGAAATGTTTCCAGTCATATGGTTGCTACATCCTGAATCTAGAAACCATATATCATCATTATTTTCTTTATCCATATTACATGCTAAAAATAATGTCCCTTGACTGATATTTTTTTTAGTAAAATTAGCACTGGGTCTATTACCCATGTCACTCTGTTTCTTCCTACATTCATTGGCATAATGGACATACTTCTTACAGTAATGACATTGGACTTGGGATTTATCATTCCTTTGTCCATGTGCTTGATTTTTTCCACCTTGCTGGCTCCTGCCTTGGCCTTGGTTCTGATTTTGATTGCTGCCCCTTCCATTTGTATTTGCTGGGTTGTTTCTTCCTCCTCGGTTCTGGCTTCTTCCTCTTCCTTTTCCTCTGTAGTTTCCTTTGCCTTGACCTCTTCCTCTTCCAAAGGAAATTTGGGTCTTGAAGGCATGATCCAAAGATGAGTTTATTGTTATGTTCAATCTTTGTTCATGCATCATCAATGATGCATGAAGCTCATCAACTGTAAACTTTGAGAGATATTTTGTCTCTTCAATGGTTGTCACTATCACATCAAACCTTGCGAGTAAGCTCCTAAAAACTTTCTCAAGTATTCTTCTTTCCTCTACTGTCTCTCCATGAGATCTCATTTGGGTAACCAACCCAATAACATGAGTGAATAATGAGTCTATTGTATCAGACTCCTTCATGCAAATAACTTCAAAATCCCTTCCCATTAATTGAAGCTTTGTTGTCTTTACCTTATCCATTCCTTCGTAGGTTGTTTAGAGGGTATCCCATGCATCCTTCGACATCCTGGCTGCTGCAATCCTTGGAAAAACACTTTCATGCACTGCTTAATAGAGATAAAATAGGGATTTTGAGTCCTTCTTCCTATTACTCTTCAACAAATCCTTCTCTGCCTGTGTCAAGGCATTGAAAGAATTTTCATCTGTTGGTTCTTCTAGACCATCTTCAACTAGCTCCATAAATCTTGAGAGGAAAATAGGGCCCTCATTGTCATTTACCAATAGTCATATTTTTTCCCATTAAACTGTGGAAGTTGAGTATTTCCCATACTCATGCTTGTGCTGGCTCCTGTCATAGCTAGATTTCTGAACTATGCTTAAAAATACTTGACTGTGTTTTTAATAAACAAGCCTTCTCACTGTTAAGAGATACAAATCTGCCTTTAAAAAGACTCTGTCTCTAACACAATTCTTCTTTATAGCTCTCTAGACTACAATCTCCAAGCAAATAAGAAAAAAAAATCTGTTTTGTAAATACCTTGCGTTGGTGAACTTCACACTGTTGGAGAAATATTTCAACAAGCTTCTTCTTCTTCCTTCCTTCAGCTTCTTTGTCAAACGAAAAGAGCCTGGACTAGCTCCGATACCATGTTGGAATTTTTTAAGTATTCCAAACAACAGAGGAAATAAAAATTCCCCAACTTCAACACAGAGATTCAATTTAAAAATTCTGGACAGAGATGCATAAAACAACTATTTCATTAAACTTAAAAGGCTATTAAAAAATGGCTCAGAACTATTGTTCTGGCTTTAAAAAAAAATACACTTGCTACTGCAAAACACATCGAATGTCAAACTCTCTGTCTTTCTGCTCTCTGGCTATTCGGGCACACACCCTCTCACCATTTCACTCATTGTATTTTTCTCTCTATCTTTTTCTTCTGCATTCGGGCATATTACAATGCACAGTCAATAATTTATTCAAGAATGTTGATTTCACATCCATTTGCTAAACCTTCCACTTGTGTTGTGCTGTTATGGAAAACACTACTCTTACTATTTCCATTCTTGCAACCGGTGCAAGTAGGTGATAGTAAGCTAGTACTTGTGAGAGTGCCTCCGTAATAACCTTCACAGGATTTTGCGAGAAATAAAAATTGGGAAACCCATTACTATACACCAATAGTGTATCAAATATGTGCCTTAGGATGATATTGTCATCCCGATTATAAATATAGAGTGTGGTTCTGGGAGAAGGTCACGAAGGTGGCACCATTACAGACCCCAAAACATTTATAGTAAGCTAAACTTGGGAGCAATGCTCCTTCATATCAAGGCTCTTCATTGATGTAACTTGCCTCCACCTTCTACTCAGAAACGCTCAAATATGCTTGGGCCAAATATGATGTTGTTGTTAAATATATTGGAATAACTAGATCATCATGGTAGGTGGTTGACTAAATATCCTATATCTGGTTGGAATAGCTGGTTGTTGACTAAATATCCTGTAGCTGTTGTGGTGGTACATGTGTAGGTTTAAGTCCCATTCACCGTCAAGCTACTATCAGTCTAAACATGTACATATGGAGCCGGTCATGACAAACAAAATATTTGTGGAGCCTATCATGGCAAACAATATTGTGAGATATAGGACAGTATATCTTACTTTTAAGAAGAAGATAAAACGTAGAATATCGTACAGTATATCTTATTAAGTATCAAATAGTTAGCCGACGTTAGGATATTATATAAAGAAACATGTTATGGATGTTATGATATTATATAAAGAAACACATTATCAGATCAGACAAGTTATATTAAACACATTTTTTCAAAGGCATTTATATTTTAGTTGCACCTCTCGAAAAGTTGACTTCCTGATCAACTTGTCACTCTTATGTATATATAAATGGAAGAAGCTAAACGTGGAACAAACTGGAGGTGTCGGTGATTTGATACCTCCTACGACCCCTAGGCGATTTTCCTGTCTCTGGTCCTCTTCCCATCTCCACCTCTCCATGCCATTGCATGACATACACACTATTCCACATGCCATATTTATGGTATTGTTTTATGTGAACGATTCGACACAATAATATTAATGGAATATTACTCTTTCCCCCAAAAAAATGAATTTCAAGTTTGTTTCTTTGGCACACATTTGAATTTCAAATTTACCAGGGCACTCCATTTCAAGTCGAAACTGAAAGCACTCATAAGGCAGGAGTTCAACACTAACCAATGGACAGGATGGGCCCTTCATTTTGTTTGTTACACTGAGTATATTTGAGGAAAATGGGTTTCGTGGCATAAAGAATGTAAAGCCTCAAAATAAATGTAGTGTTGCTTCAAACGTTGGGTTTTGGGGCCTTTGTTTAGAAGTCCAGTGTTCACTCCAAAGTCCAACGTGATAAAATATGAGGGGATCGGATTTTAGGTTCACAGATCAATTTCAGGGAACATTATCGGTGTGGGTGGTGATCTGGAAACCAATAGAGCTTTTAATCTATTTGGGGGAAGCTTGGACTTGAAGTAGCAGACAAACGATGGTGGCAAAGCAAGTAGCATACAAAATATGGTGACAAATGAAGTAGCAGACTAGTAACTACTCTTTGGCTATCAAGCGGCCTCAATCTTGGAGAATTAATCATCGATTTTGATTTTCTGTTTTCACATTTCTTTCTGTATTCAAATGTTTCACAATGCTTTCTACAGGTTTATTGCCAAGTTACTAGTTCCAGAAAGCGTCGTATGATGAAATTTTCTAGCAAAGAAATCCAAATATTTGCAAAACAATTGTGGAGGAAACGCATGAAATATTTGTGTACACAACTGGTAGATTTTGCAAAAGAAATAGAATTGTTATAACTCATGAAATAGATGGTTTTTAGAAAAGAAAAATATAAAGTTAGTTCTATTTATGTAATTCAATCTAATAAAATATTTGGAAAAAATAATTAACATTTACAATAATTAAAAAGAAAGATAAAATGTTAATTTTTAAGACATTTATTTTAGTGAAATGTTAACCTATATTCAGTGTTATTTAAAAAAAATGTGTTCTATGCATAAAAAAAAAAAAATCCATGGTGCATACAACTAACTAGAATGTGTAATCAAGATGGTGAATATGTAACACTGCCTCCCTGTTAGTATGAATCTTAATTCCAAGCGCACGAAAAAATACCACTTTAGCTGCGCATAAAAAAAAGCCCTAACAACAGAAATGACTACTAATATCTTCAGATCTGCAGTTATGTGATCAAGATAAATGCTGCAAAAATCTAGATCTATGCATTAGAAGACATTAAATAGTGGAAAAAACAAGATTTACTCCATGCATCCAATAGACAAGACAAGAATATATCAAATGAATTTTGTATTAATGGCACCTGGGAGGAAAACACAAGAGGGTGTTCTCGGTTCTCCTCAATGGGATGGGTTCTTGTAAGTCCTCAGCACTTCAGATTTAGAATTCCTCTCTCTTGATGGTGTAGAAAACCCAGACAAAAATGATAACAAAATATGACTATGATGGTGGATCAGTACTCAGACAAAGAGTTGAGATCTAGAGTGATATTTAGGCAACAAAAGCTGACAAATGAATGGGAAAACCCTTCTATTTATAACAAAAAATTGAGTTAGTCAAGATATTGGTGCATAATTGAAATATTCTTAACCAAATCAAGATCCAACCTTTATGGAACATTTTATTATATTTGTTGGAGGGAAAAGGAATTTGACTTGAGTCAGATCCCCTTATTTGTAAATAATAAATAAATAAATGATTTATTTATCATTTTAAGGATGTGATTAAGTAATAATAAATAAATAAATGATTTATTTATCATTTTAAAGATGTGGTTAAGTAATAGTAAATAAATAAATGATTTATTTATCATTTTAAGGATATGGTTGAGTAATAATCAAATAAATAATGATTTATTTAATTATTTAAGAGAGATTTAGTCATATTTAACAAAGAATATTATTTAAGTAATGTTTAAATAATTATTCTTAGAAAATAATAAGATAAATAATGATTTATCTAATTAATTTCGTTGTTTTGGGTTAAATATAACCATGAATATTAATTAAATTGTTGCTTAACTAATTATTCCTTGAGGAAAATAAAAAAAATATGGATTTATTTAATGTTTCCCCATGGGGTTTCATGTTTAGATGATAAGCAGCTTAATAAAGGTGGTTTTACTAAGTTATTTTCATAGTGAATGCAATTATACTTGGGGTAAAATTGGTCTTAGATAGTGTACTTGGGTCCATCTAATACCAATGTGTTAGATGACCAAAAAATGGTGTAACAGATTGCCCCCCAGCATGCGAGCATTAGGAGCTAATCATATGACCGAAGTACGTTGTAAGAACTCAATCACTAGACATAAAAGGGGAAGTCAAAGAGAGAGGAGTATAAGGTAGACCAAAGTGCTGAAAGAACTAGACCCTGAGGAGGTGAGACTTACAGGTGCGAAAAGTCTCTTTGATGAGTGAGTACCTACTATAGGTGGTGGGGGAGGTATATCTATGCCCGCCGAGGCAATATTACAAACAATAAGGCATCTGGAAAACCACTGGACGAAATAATAAAGCATATTCTGGCATAAACATGAGCCAGATGAATAACATGACAATGAATCCCACATACATATTGTGCCTAAGATAACAACTAGGACTTTGTACAAAAATATCTGAGTACATGAGATATGAATACAACCCAGATGCCCCTGTAAAAAAGAAAGGGCTCTGAAAATATGACTGATATATGCAATCAAGAAGGTGTTGCAAGCGACTAAGGTCGGTATCATCAAATCTATGGAGCTGCATCGAAGGCTGAAGTGAAGAAGTCATCTAGGTATGTGGGGCACTACTTGTAGGGCCACCCCCTCATGAGGGTTGAAAGATCTCACACAGACCTCGGAATCACCGATATCAGTCGTTGCAACACTGAACCATTAAGTATACGGATCTTGATCATGCTAAAGGGAGCTGGAGCTGAGAACCAATCAATTCAAAGGGAAATAAGGAGTCCCTTTTCCTGATCCGGGGCACCGAATAAGAGTGGAAGCTGGAAACAAGGTACACTGTCCTCTAGACCTGTCTTCTGGAATGAATGAGTTGATGTCGACAAAAGGAGGTCCACCATAGGTGAGGCAATAAGGGATCCCCAATTAATGCATGAAAGACAATAGTAGAGCCACTGACAGACTGACACCAATGATGATGATGAAATGGGGTGTACTGAGTAGCGAACGAATGACTTCCCTTGTTAGAGAATAAAGGGCATGAATGACCTGGTAGCGACTGACACGTCATCATGAGGGATAGGGGATAACGGGACTGAATGCCATAATGAGTGACATGAGAGAGGGACCAAGCAATGGAGGGTGGAGGACTATAGCGGGATGCAAAGGGACTCGGGATAGACTACATGAAAGCAATGATGACTCAACTCAGATGCTCTAAACAAGGGTGACTCGATGGTGCTGCCACATATGTAAAGGGTCCAATGGGGACCATAAAATCATGAGTACAAGATGGTAACTCATGTTGAAAGTCGACACGAGCATGGATAAGTATGGAGGCAACGTGGTGCCCCCAGTATGAGTGTTGCAAGTGAAGAAATTCAATTTTGAGGAAGGGTGAAGTGGCGCTTCTTGGGAAAATTTGTCCTGGTGAAGTATGAAATCACTAAAAACTAATAGATACCCATTCGAGGGCTCAGCGAGAGCTTTCCAACGGTGTGGACAGTTTGGTAAATAGAGCTACAGTTGGGTTGCAGCAGGCGAAAGAAAAAACAGGGGTTTCTCTTTTAATAAGGCATTTTCCCTCCAAATTCATTGATTTTCATGTGGAGCTATGGTGAATGTAGAGAGGAGAGAAGGCCCTAAATCTTGTGGCAATCGTAGCGAACAAACCAACCATTGGAAATGAGATATGTCAGTTGTAGGTAAGAGGCCTAACCCTACTCTTTCTTTTCAGTGGATTAAAAGTTCAGATTAGGTCCCTAGGGCTTAGGAACAACCCCCTACTCCTCCTCTCAGCTGGGTCGCACTTTTTGGGGCAAAAAGTGTGACTTGGGTAGAAGGTTTTGGGAAGAAAAGTGTGACCTGTCCCACGTTTGGGCCTAAAAAGTGCGACCTATTAGGGAGGGTTGTTTCTGTGCTATTTTTTGGCTAAGCACTAGGCCTTTTGTGATGAGAAACAATATTTCCTATCTGTATACTGAAAAACATGATGGTTTTGTGCAGATATGGCAGAAATATGGATTACCTAGTGAGAGAGAGACCTGGGCGCATTACAGTCGAAGATCTAGGAGGATCAAGGTGTGCATAGTGCGTTGGCCAGGTTTTGGGTTCTGAAGTTTGTGGAGAACCCTTTGACGAGAGCTGGGAGCCCTTATTGGCCCGGATTGTTAGCTATTGGGACCCGGACGATGAGGTCTTTATAGTGCAAGGGCACCGGATTGAGTTGACGATCAAGAATATATATTTCCTGACTGGTCTCCCACCACTTGGGATGGTAGCGAATACTCCGCCAGTATTACCGCATGGGCGGAATATCATAGAGTTTGTAGAGCACCATTGTTGGCCAGGTCTCCAAGTCAAGGGGACTCAGATACCCATCGGAGATTTGAAGAGGTTAGAGACTCGTGCTGTGGATCCTGGGCAACTAGGCACTCCATCACATCACGGGGGTGGGGTAAATGATGCTTATGGATAGTGTTTTGAGTGGGACCTACTATGGGTGGGCCTAGATGATGTTGTTGTCGTTGAAATGACATTTGTTGCTATGTAAGCGACAAGTGAACCATGACTATGCATATGGTACAAATTTGTGCTCTTTTTTCTTTGAGAAGATCTCGACACTTCGACCTCGCATACAACTCCAAGATGGGGTCTCGAGAGGCCCTAGGATGTACTGGTGGGGGCGACTATTGTGCACAGGAGGAGGTGGAGTAGTTGGACGGGTGTTTCGTCCTGATTTCTTTGTTCATTGGGATCAGATGTCGCTGTATATAGATGAATATCCCTATAGTAGGATGCGTTATTGTGGGGACCCAGATCTGCCACTGCCACCTGGTTGTATATGGGGACCCGATGGTAAGTGAAAATTTGCTAATATTTTATGTGCATGTAAAGTTTCTAGAATATTGTATGTAGTACTGATTCTTTTACTTTTGGTATGCAGATACAACACTAGTAAAACCGGCTAGGTACATGGGACAACCTGCAGGATCGGGGGCCGCAGGATCTAGTGGATCAAGGGCGTAGAAAAATGAGGATGCGACAACCCTTCTAGAGGACATCCATCATATATGTGAGAGGCTTCTGACCTGTGTTTCGTAGCGCGGCTGGCAAGACTTAGATGACCAGTACATAGAGTCATGTATTGGTTTACCCTCGAAATGGCGAGGGGCCATGCGGCGCATGGCGATGGCCAGACAGGGCATGCGTGATCTACGAGCTACGGGGGCAGAACCATTGGCTCAGGATCCTCCAGATAGTGATTAGTGTGTAGGGGCAGGTGGTGCCCCCGGATTAGTTTGCGAAACCAGAGATTCTAGGTTCGATACCCAGTGGAGTAGGCAGTTGTTAGTATGAATCATAATTCCAAGCATACGAAAAAATACCACTTTAGCTGCACATAACAAATAGCCCTAATAGAAGAAATGACTGCTAATATCTTTAGATATGCAGCTAGGTGATCAAGATAAATGCTGCAAAAATCTAGATCTATGCATTAGAAGACATTAAACAGTGGAAAAAACAAGATTTACTCCATGCATCCAATAGAAAAGATAAGAATATATCAAATGAATTTTTTATTAATGGCACCTGGGAGTAAAACACAAGAGGGTTTTCTTTGTTCTCCTCAATGTGATGGGTTCTTGTAAGTCCTTAGCACTTTAGATTTAGAATTCCTCTCTCCTGATGGTGTATGAAACCCAGGCAAAAATGATAGCAAAATATGACTATGATGGTGGATCAATAGTCAGACCAAGAGTTGAGATCCAGAGTGATCTTTAGGCAAAAAAAGGTGACAAATGAATGGGAAAACCCTTCTATTTATAACAAAATATTGAGTTAGTCTAGATATTGGTGCATAATTAAAATATTATTAACCAAATCAAGATCCAATTTTTATGGAATATGTTATTATATTTGTTGGAGGGAAAAGGAATTTGACTTGAGTCAAATCCCCTTATTTGTAAATAATAAATAAATAAATGATTTATTTATCATTTTAAGGATGTGATTAAGTAATAATAAATAAATAAATGATTTATTTATCATTTTAAGGATGTGGTTAAGTAATAATAAATAAATAAATTATTTATTTATCATTTTAAGGATATGGTTGAGTAATAATCAAATAAATAATGATTTATTTAATTATTTAAGGGAGATTTAGTCATATTTAACAAAGACTATTATTTAAGTAATGTTTCAATAATTATTCGTAGAAAATAATAAGATAAATAATGATTTATCTAATTAATTTCCTTGTTTTGGGTTAAATATAACCAAGAATATTAACTAAACTATTGTTTAACTAATTATTCCTTGAGGAAAATTAAACAAATATGGATTTATTTAATGTTTCCCCATGGGGTTTCCTGTTTAGACCATAAGCAGCTTAATAAAGGTGGTTTTACTAAGTTATTTTCATAGTGAATGCAATTATACTTGGGGTAAAATTGGTGTTACATGGTGTACTTGGGTCCATCTAATACCAATGGGTTAGATGACCAAAAAATGGTGTAACACTCCCACCCCCTTAGATTAATCCAGGTTGAAAGGGAGGTGCTACTTTCAATTAACCCAACCTCTAAGATCACCTTATGGAAATGGGGTTACAAAAATTTCTTCTCACCCAAAGTGTGTGACAATCACTTTGGATAACACTAACATATCCAACTCATTAAGAGCTTTCCGACGATACAAATTTTATCTCTATTTTATGTCTAGATTAAAAGTTGTTCCCATTTGAATTTAGCTAATTAACTCATGCCACATCAACATGATACTGCCACATGGTATTCATATGGCACTGCCACCTCAGTCATGGTCCAACTTGGTGCTTGTTACATCATTGTGCCATACTACCAATGCACTAACAAGCCATACTTTTAGGAATGTTATGTTTCAATCATTTGTAGTGCGACATGGTTATTCACATCAAATAATGGGGATGTTCCCCTCTAATGGCTTTCATTTATCATGGGTCCTATCAACATCGTGCCTTGCCATGAAAGGCATTTCAAGACATCTTTGGGGACCTAAGTTTCATAGTGAGGTGGCTCCTAGCCATGTAAACTCCATGTTAGCATTGTGTGGCGCCCCCAAGCCAGGTGGCATAAAAAAACCACTGCCACTTGTTTCCTAGGTGCTATGTCAACATAACCTTCCACATCACACACATCCACTTAGTCTCATTGACGTCACGTCGATATCACAGTGATGTCACCATCCCACATGGAATCCTCTACTGATGCCACATGTCACCCAAAAACCAACCACTTTACCCTCCAAAGGGGCTATTCTACCTATCATGTGTCACACTGTCAATGTGAAACATTAGCAGCTTTTCCACATCACATGTCCACTTCCTCTAAAAATCCCACATATACTTACCCAACATACATGGCACCTGCCATCTCAGCGTAAGTTAAGGGGTCCTACTAGGTTCCGCCGCTTTGTTCAATTGAACTTTTTTTATGATATAATCAAATTTGGGTCTAATTGTAGCATTCTTATGCTATGATGTTCTATGTATCCATTCCCTGTGATAAACATTACTTTTTCTCCCAAGATAGACATATCATTGTTTGTTTCCAAGTATGAAGGTTTTCCCTCCTTTATAAATTTTACAAACTATAACAAGATATTTGACAAAATATGAAATTAAAAGAAAATGAATCAAATATTAAAAAATAAAATTCACAATAAAAAAACCTTTTTCAATTTATGCTTTTAGTGATGCATGTTAATAATTAAATAATTAAAGTAATAATCATTGTTTTTCAATTTATGCTTTTACTGATGCATGTTAACAATTAAGGTAATAATCATCGTTCCTTCCCTCCATAATCCTGCCCTTCAATGAATTAGACTTTTTTTTTTCTATATTTAATAATTATTGTACTAGCATTTGCACCAAAAGGGTGCAAAGATATGTCAATAGAAATGTAGATGAATATAGTGTGTTTTTCACTTTTTGACAAGGTTAAAATTTATATCATGCGGTTGACGTTTTATCCACTCATTAATTCTCAATATTCACTTTTTTATTAAGATAGATAAATAAGTAAATATTAACACCTAATAGGAGGTGGTGGGATAACATTAATATAGATTTATTTCATTAACCTGTACCATCACAGTATGGCAGAGATCATTAAAATATATTGAATAAATTTGAAGACAAAAAAAATTCAAATGGCAATTTTGCAATTACCTACAAGAACCATAAAAATATCAGAAATAAATTGTAAAACCAACAAAATATGATCATTCTGCAACAACTTTAAGATACAGACATTAATTAATACAGTTTGAATCAAGTTTGAAGGAAGAGAAAAATTTCTGAATTCATATTGCATAGCAACATTTTTGGGAATACAAGTTCATTTTTTTCATACCTTCACTTTTGGCATAAGATAATTTCACACCAAGTATCCAAGCACACTCTTTTTTCTCATTGTCCAACAAACTACAACCCAAATCTTCCTTATATGGAAATTTTACTATTTTATAATGGCATCAACAAGGTTTAGCATTGTTTAGCAAGATTCTATAACAACTATTGGATATTTATTACAACATCTGTGGGCTACATCACATAGGTTCAAGTAGTATCAAGAGAAAAATGGCAACCATTGCCTTCTAAGGGAAATTACCTGAACTTGACTCAAGCACACATGAGCAGAAACTCAAGCTCTATCATGGCTAACATGTTTGGCCACATGAAAATCAATAACATCTAGATATATTTTCGCAATTACTCATAATGGTGGCTAAATTTCAGTCCCTTGCAAACCATAAATGCTAGTCTCGATTCAGATAAACTATAATGATTGTTTGTCCTTCTTGCTACTTTTAATGAATTTAAAACATCTCTTTCCACTTTATGAGAAATTTTTACTAAAAAATTGGTTCAAACTACTGAATTAGTCCAAACTCTTCTCCATAAGAAGAATCACTAAAAACTAGGAACTTCTAATTTGAAAACACTTGTTTGCCAAGGATCCATTGCATAATCATAAAACATGTTTGAAAAAACAAAAATTGGAAAAAACAAGGACCTTAAAGTAGAAAAAAAGCACAAAATTTATAGAAATACAAAAAATATGAAAAAAAATATGGTTGCATATATAGGGGAAAATGCAAAGTAAGTCAGATAATTGAAAAAAAAAGTATTTAGGTCAGAGACTTCAGTTATAGAAGACTTGAAAAGATCTCGACTTTCTAGGAAAAAAAGAATTGGACTTGTCCCCTTCATAATCATATATTTGAGTTGGGAGAACTCCTATGTCATATATTAGTGAGGGGCCAAATGGAATACATAATTTTTTTTTTTGAAAAATCAGGAGTGTTTTGTAACTATGAACCTGTATTTGAAAACCTTTAACTTAATACACTCATAGTCAATTCGACATAGATGCTTGGAAATGGAGTCACAATAAGATGCATTTTTAACATATGTCTCACTAAAACAAGCATGCTACCTTAGATTACACAAAAATATGTTATCCAAAAACCAAAAAATGAATAACAAAAATGGTGAAATAAAAACAGAAATTGTAGAGAGATAGAAAGATACATTGCCACCATGTAGGAATGGATAATATTAATTAGCTCATCAATCCTAAATTCTCTGAAGGATTATAGAAGGGGCACCACAATGCATTGCAATGGCATCAAGTGAGGGCATTGGATCTGCTAATAGACCTAAACGATTTATTTTTGTTGAAAGATTGGGCTTATGCACAATCAAGGAATTGTACATCGAGGAGCCATTATCCCATGTCATGGATTCAAGTATTCTTTCCTATAAATTGTTCATATGTCGTTTTAAATCTCTTGGAATACTTTCATCGTGCGTTACAAAAATCTCTGTTACCTTGCTAAAATCAAATGTAGTTATTTCAACTCTTCTCTGCACATGGCAACCAAAACCTCGTAATACAAATTTAATGCTTCTATGTTACGTTGTGGTGCCCATATGATATCCATCAAGGATGACCTATGGAGACTTATAGAAACACATATTTCCCCAGCTGGAATATGAGGAAAAATTGTTGCTCATATTATTCTTGCTCGGTGACTATATGTGGTAATGTCCTTGTCACACGATGAAAAGAAATGCCCAAGCTATGAAGAAGGTTTTAGAGTATCTAGTTTTTCATTTCTTTTAGTTTCTTATATGAGTGGCACTTTTTATATGAGCATTTCAAAAGAATAAACAAAATTTAAACATAACAAAAACAACTCGAAGACTGTTACACGACTAAAATGCTTTCATTTAGCTCGCTCTTTTAAATATATTTGTGAGAAGGTTCTAGAGGTGAGGGATTAAATGCCTCCTAGTTTGTGAATTCAAGGTGTGTGAAAAGGTGAAGTGTTATATGAAAATGTATGAAATGCATTTTTTTTGTTTCCTAGGCTTTTTTTGGTTAAAATTTGTGACCTAGTGGTATATAAGCCATCAAATTACTAGGGGATTTCACCTTCTTGGGCCACACAACCCTTAAAATGGTAGGTTATTTTTCAAAGATGGGGGTTTCAAAACAATTATCTTCATGAAAATAGTTCCTTAACATAGCACCCATTCTACATCCCGTGGGTTGAATGTATGTACTCTTATTAATTCCCTCAGATGCATTTTTTATGCATAATGTATGACTATATTCTTTAGTCAACCCAATTTTTTTTTAAAATTTGAGATGTTTGGGATAATCACCAACAAATGGCAACTCTTTTATTTTATGGATAGAAATGTGGTAGATGTGTCTCACAAACTACTAAAGAAACTCCCTTGAGTTAAGTAGCCATGATGCAGTATCTTTTTCCTTCAAATCATCCAGGACATGCACTTAGCTCCATCCACAAGAAATTTCCCCTAAAAAGGCATGCTAACCCGGAGTGGGTGAAAAAATATCCTACTAACCAGGCAAGCCAAATTGGAAAGTTGTACGCATGCTAATTCGGAATGGGTGAAACAAAATCTTGCTAACTAGGCAAGCCAAATTGACAAGAAAACCAATATTTTCAGTAAAGGCAATAGGCATATTCAGAATTTGACACTAGGTGATATTCTAATTGTTTATCCTTGTGTTTAGTAGTAGATATATCTCGTTTTCAGTTGGAAATATGCATCCCAATTATCCAGAGATTCTCTTATCCACCAATTGCAATTCAACCCAAAAATAAGAATAATGTAGATCACTAAACATGTTAAGTAGCTCGGAAAAATTCCATCCTGTGCTTCAGCCCACGGTGTCATGAATTTCATTTTCGAAAAAAATGCAGGTATTCATGTGTAATAAATTAGAGTCTACATTTTCTTAAATAGAATCAATTTAAGCCGCATTTTCTCAAGTGGTTTTTCAAGTGGAGTTGACAGGAAAAAAAAAATCATTATCAAATAAATTAAAAGATGCACATCCAGAGGTCAAATAACTAAAGGGAAAGGAGAGAGTGTATTTATGCACCTTCGATGTCTTATTGGTCTGTTTTCGGAAAAGATTTCCTACTTTGAATATTTTTATATTGGTTTTGAGCCTTGTGAACTCTTGAGTATGCATGCGGGTTGGCTTGGTACCAACAACTCACTTTACAGAAACATTGATTTCTTTCCTCCTTAAAAAAAGAAAATGAAAAATAGTAAATCTTTTAATATGCATATATAATATTTAATTCTTTATTATGGGATTTTTTATAAGCTCATCAATCTATATATATTTACATTGTAGCAGCTGTGTTTGGTTTTAACAACTAATGCATTTAACATCTTTAATATATATGTAGGCTAGCTATTCATTGGCCAAGAAGAATAGCTCTCAAGAAAAAATTAATACCGAATGCTGGTGAATGGCCAAGCGCTCCACTAACTTGCTGGAAAAATTAACTATTGCTGAAGGTAGATAATTTGAAAATGTAAACATTACATACATAATATGTCACTGTAGTTGTACTGCCCATTATGAAATAGATGAAGGGAAAAAAATCAAACTAGCAGGCGAGTTGTCGACTCTGGACAGAAATTGTAATAATTTTTTGTGGTAGTGTGTTGTACACTATATTTAATATTCAACCTAAATTAAAAAAAATATTTACACATAATATTAATATCTTGATTCTAATTTCTTTCCTTTTATTACCTAACCAACTTCAGAAAAATAAAAATTATGAAATGTGGACCTTATGGTTTGGAAAAATGTGGACCGGTCATTCAATATTTTTAGAAAGATGCAACCCATAATTTATGGTTAAAATGGCCAGTGACAAACATATATCTAAAGCCTATCAGATTACAACCTTGACTATTCATTTCATTGGGATTAGAAATTGAATGTTGCATATGTTTTTTGGATGGCACTCGTGAATAAAACCCTTCTAAGTTATATGTGAGCATTGGATTAGTACAAAGGTTCACAAATGCATGTTGGTTCTAATTTTTAATTTTTGAAATCACTAAACTTCTTGAGGGCTTTTTCAAGTTGTTGCTATATGGTTAGTTTGTAAAAGGCCCACCCCTTGTTGGAAATATTGGGGGGGGGGGGGTAAATCAATATTCATTTCAATTAGTATTATTATAAATCTTTCAGCACATTGGTTAATCTTCAATTATTATCAATGTTTGTACACTGATAGAAGTAAAAAAAAGGAATACAAATGCACACAATTTTTAAGGTGGAAACCCCCTCCAGGACAAAAACCACCTGAATAAGTTTTTTATAATTCTTTTAAACTTGAACTCCAATTGAAAAGAAAGCTCCAACTTATTAGAACCTACAAAAGGATTCTTCTCCAACTCCCACTGTATGGATGCTCGATCACCCGAGATTCTTCAGTAGTCAACTGAAAAAATGCCCCAACACCCAATGAGCTACAACTCACCCTAGCACCAACCTACCACCCTGAATTTTTCACAAGCTTGAACCTGTTGGTGACTTCGTGCACTAGCGTAGCTCCACCCTACCACCTTGTAGAATAATAAAAGAAGAATGGACTCTCGTACCATGTAAAATGGTCCACTTTACAATGATATAGAATGATGTAGAAGAAGAAGACACACTAGACCAAAACCCCAACTATGATGCAACCACGTAATGATGATCCTAGACATCCTGACACTGCCTCTTCAGCTCTTGGTAGATAGACACTTGTACAAATTTTACAATTATGCTTTTATAATGAATCAATACAATGATATATTTACAATAACTGTATGTAGTGTTGCCCACTTGAAGACTTCATGTGGTGAACTTCTTGCTGTTGTTCTACACCTTGATTTTTTCTCTTGTCATGCTACCCTATATCACTCTTTAGAACATTAGATCACATTGAGTCTTATCTTGATGAATATATAATACCTGCAAAAAATATTCAAGGAAATACCCATGACATGATAATAGCAAAAAGCAAGACAAAAAAAAACAAATTAGAATACAAAGAACCCAATGAAATTAAGAGATGAACATGCATATACATAAGATACTTACCTGAAGCTTACCTTTTCTGCATCATTTTGATGCACCTTGATTTGATTTACTGCCCTAGAAATTATGGTCCTTTGCAGCCGTTGACCGCACATGATCTAGATTTTTCTTGCATTCTAGGAGCTCGATATTGAATCTGATTTATCTCTATGATTTTAGATCCCTAATATGTGATATTTGGTCTTGTAGTAGCCCTCTGAGCCTTCTTTCCAATTCCACAGGTCTTACCCAATTTTGATTCTTCAAGAAAAATTTATGCCCAATCTCTCACAATGACCTAATTATGGAATAGTTCAATAGAGCGAACTTCTACGGCATGCGACATGTCACATTTTACAAAAAACCAATCTGCTTCTAAAAGAGAGAGTTATGATGATTTTCCCAAGGTCACCTCTTTGAGATGAAATTCAGAAGCCTACAAAAACCATAATTGTCACAGATCATATCTCCAAAAATATAGCGAACCAGGATCCGAAATTCGGACACGAGATTCATCAGGATTTCCCCCAAGTGGTTTTTTCATTTCAGCATCTAAGACTGTGAATAAATAAAGTTATAGTGAAAATGCCATGATCGCTACTTTTGGAGGATGTATGAAATTTAATTTTATAGAGTTGAGAGGGGCTTCTATAGAGAATGTTGGAGAGATTTTAGGAGCTTGAAAAATTATTAATTATTGACTATCAATGACCAAAACCAATTATTAGTGCCATGCCACAACCCCATGGGGTTTTATCACACTAACTAGGGTTACTGACTTCAAACACGAATATCTCTCAAACCATGAAGAATAACGTGGTGTTCTATATATCAACGGAAACATCTCAACAAGCAGAAACCATAAAAAATATCCTTGACTCAGAATATGTAATTTGGTAGGTAAAAATTCCCATGCAATATCAGAGTAGCCCCTGGTGCTGCTTGGGTTGACATCAATGACAACCATTGATAAAAAATATCCCCCTTTAGCATTGATGGAAACAAAATTACTCCCCCTGCGATCATGACATCTCATCCTACAATGTTATCTCACCCTTTGACATCAATGAAAAAGGGTAACTCCCCCTAACACACAACCTTCCTGCAGACTTGTACACACTTCCACTCCCTGTTTATTTTCTGAATAAGGAAAATATAATGAGAACTTGGGAGAATCCAAAGCTTCTAGCAAAAATATTCAAATGCTTCACGAGGTAAAAGTTTAGTGAAGATATCAGTGATTTTTTCTTTTGTACCAACATATTAAAGTTTGATATTATTTTCAATGACTTGTTCTCTAATAGAATGATATTTGATCGGAATGTGTTTTTTTTAATGCATGACAGGATTCTTGGAGATGCTAATGGAACTAGTTTTATCATAGAAGTTGGGAATAGGCTCAATTAATTGTACTTGAAGATCTTGAAAAGTTTGTTTCACCCAAAGGACCTGAGTACAACAAGTTGTTGTTGCAATGTATTCTACTTCCACTGTAGATAACGAGATTGAGGTTTTCTTTTTTCTCAACCATGATATGAGACAACCACCTCGATAGAATGTTGTTGTACTAGTAATATTATGATCATCAAAGCTTCCTACCCAATCTGCAACTGTAAAGGATTGAATAGTGAGATTGCTACCCTTGGGATACCACAAGCCATATTCTGTTGTGCCCTTTAGATATCGAAGAGTTCTTTTGATGGAAATAATATATGATTCTTTTGGTGCTTCTTGGAATCTTTCTACTTGTCCAACTACTTGCAGAATATCTAGCCGGGAGGCTGTTACATATAGAAGACTACCAATCATAGATCTGTACAACCTCTGATCACATCCTTAGATGAGTCAT
This sequence comes from Pinus albicaulis, assembly GCA_034641835.2. Lineage (NCBI taxonomy): Eukaryota > Viridiplantae > Streptophyta > Pinopsida > Pinales > Pinaceae > Pinus > Pinus albicaulis. Next base: position 1,059,520,690 of record CM076577.1, on the reverse strand, counting down.
CTATGCTCAATTTGCAACCTGTTACCATTGGAGTAAGGACATGTTTACAATCTTACATTTTGAATTTCTTGAACATTTCCTTGATGTACTTGGCTTGACATATAAATATTCCTTTCTCTTGCTGATAGATTTGAAGCCCTATGAAGCATTTCAGTGCACCAAGTAAATACATCTCGAACTCAATTTTCATCTTTGTAGAAAATTTCTTACTTAGTCGATCATGATTGCTACCAAAGATTATATCATCCACATATATCATTCAAAAAAGTTGATTTAACATCCATTTGGTAGAAGTTGTTTTTTTTTTAACATGCATAAGCTAGAAACATCTGGATGGCTTCCATTCTAGCAACTCATGAAAATGTTTTGTCGAAATCAATTCCTTCCACTTGTGCATAGTGTTTGCAAACCATTCTTGCTCTATTTTTGGTAACCTGTCCATATTCATTCAATTTGTTCCTGAACACCCATTTAGTCCCAATGGCATTTTTATATTTTGGTCATAGAACTAATTCCCAGGTCTTATTCTTCTCGATTTGATCCAATTCTTCATTCATAGTTGCTACCCAATGTTCATTCTGCCTGGCTTCCTCAAAACTACTAGGCTCAAAGGTTTCTAGAGAAGAAATGTGAGCTTTCTGTGATGAACCAAGCTGTCAACCTCCATTTTTGTCACCAATGATATGATTTGATGGATGGTTCTTTTGAATCCATTCCTTTGTTCTCTTTGGAGGAGCTTCTTGTTGTTTTCATGTATATCTTGATGATCGTTATTTACTTCTTCCTAGTTGACAATTACTTCTTTTTCTAGAATTTTTTGTGTGTCTTTTTCAACCTCTGTCTCAAGTTTCAAAGAATATAGATCCTCATAATTATTTGTTAATACACCATATTCATCAAATGTAACATTTGTTCTCTCCACTATATGTTTTCGTCTTAGATTATAGCATTTATAGGCCTTTCTTTTGCATGAGTAACCAACAAAGATACCTTCGTGAACACTTCATTCAAACTTACCCAACTTTTGATCTTCTCTTTTGATATAACATTTTCTTCCAAAGATTCTGAAATATTTTACATTAGCTGGTTTTCCTTTCCATAATTCATATGGGATCTTGTTGCAAGAGAATGAAGGCTATCATATCAATTGTTTGAACCCATAACTTTTCATCAAATTTTGAGTCCTTCAGTATTATTCTACCCAGTTCTTGTACGGTTTTTTTCTTTCTTTCAACAAATCCATTTTGCTGAGTTGTTCATATTGTTGAAAATTGTCTTTTTATTCCATTTTCACTACAGTATTGCTAAAATAATTTGGAAGTGAATTCTCCACCATTATCTAATCTTAGACACGCTATTTTCAAATCAGTTTCATTTTCGACCAACTCCTTGTAGATATTAAAGCACTCAAATGCTTCAGATTTTTTCTTTAGGAAACTGAAAGTTGTCATCGTGGTATAGTCATCTATGGTTAACATGAAATATAATTCTCTTTCTAAGCCTTTTGTTCTCACATGACCACATAGATCAATATGAATCAATTCCAATGGATGTGATGCAAAGTTTTCTTTTGTTTTAATTTTGAATTTTGTCTTCTTGCCGTGCTGACAGGCCTCACATAGTGTGTTGGAAGGTTTTGAGATTTTTTACATTTCTCGTACTGCTTCTTTTTTTCTTATCCTGACAAGATTGTCAAAGTTTATGTGACCCATTCATTTGTGCCATAACTAGATTTCATATTATTTAGTTAGTAGACATGCTTTATTTGCTTCATCCAGAAAATATATGTCATTTGGAGCTCGACTTGCTGTAGCCACAATTTTACCATACCTTCCTTTCCTAATTTCTCATTTTGTTGAGTTGAATAGCATTGTGTGTCCCTGATCACACATATATCCAACACTGAGCATATTGTGATTCATGTTTTCAGCCAATAGATCATTCTTCGCTAGAGCATATTTTCTTATGAGAGTGATGGTACCTGATCCTATAACGTTTGAAGATCCATCATTTCCAAAGGACACAGTTCCATCTTTCTTTTCTTTCAAAGATACAAATTTATTTCTATCTTTAGTCATATGCGTTGAGAAATCGCTATCAACATACCACACATCTTTGTTGTTTTGAGCCTTGAGAGCGAGAGCACGATTATCAGTCTTCTTCTTCTTCCACGTTCGTTCATTTTGTGGCTTCAAAGCTTCTTCTGGAGAATTTTCAAGTTTACAGTCTCTGGCTATGTGTTAAAATTTTCGACATTTGTAACATTCAATATTATTTATTAAATTTTCAAATATATTGATGTTTCGTTGAGCCCCGAGAGTTTTATATTTGACAGCTCTCCTGGAATTGTATTGGTTCCTAGGGTACGTGTGACATTCTAAAACTTTAAGACCAAATTTTCCACATGAATAACAATAGCCATGAAAAATATGTTGGTACCTGGATGGAAATATTTTTCGGGGAATTGTCTTCCAAGGCTGTTCTTGTGAATCTTGTCCAATGAAGTCTACATGCATGTCAGATCTCATAGGTTCGTTGTATTTTGTTATAGAAGGTCTTGCTTCTTCTTCTTTGTAACCGAGTCCAGTCCTGTAGTTGTAAGATCTTTGATTGTTGATGATTTCTTCCAATGCCCTTGACTTGTTGGCATAGTTTTGGAAAATTTTTCCCTTCTTCACTTCCATACGCAACAAGACTACTTCGACTTCTAATGCTTCCCTTTCTTGGTTGCTTTCTTCCAATTTCTTTTGAAGTGATTCTTCTATACATTTTTGTTCTTCAATTTCAATTTTGAGACCTTGAAATTGTTCTTCAAGAGTATTGGAAAGGATCTTCTCAGCCTTGAGCTCCTTTATAAGCTCGATTGCCTCCTTAGAAAATTATTCTATGGTCAACCCTTCTTCTTCATTATTTGATACCTCTTGTTTACTCTTCTTGGACATAAACAATACTCTCTCATTGGCTTCTTCTTCGCTATAACTGTCTTCATCGGATGATGAGCTATTTTCTTTAGAGAGAAAGTTCCTTTTGAATCCTTTCTTCTTGCCTTCATTGTTTAATTTCTTCAAGCCTTTCTTTCCTTTTGAGTTTCCATCACCTATGTTTATAAATTTTGCTGTGAAATTCCCAACCACACTGTGTTAGTGTGTTTGGTGCACACATGTACGAAATCACACCAACTTAAGGGGTGTGATTTACCCTCTTAAGTTATTTGTCACGGGCAGAAAAAGAAGTGGATTCAAGCAAGTTAGTGGAACAAGATGGAATCATAAACATACTAGATAGAGAAATAGCATGAATATATAAACTAAAACAAAACTAAAACTAAAACAAATAAACAAAATCTTTGAATGGAGTCAAACAACTGCAATAATCCAAACAGTGGCTCTTCGGCCCCTCTTATTGAGTGATGGTAGGAAATGAGGATGAAAATTTAACCCTCTTGCCAATGGGCCCCTAGAACATGGGTTCTAAGTCTCGATGCAAGGATTTTTTTACTTCCAATCTTGCTTCGGTGCAAAGTCTCCATCTCTATACCATGGTGGACTGAACTTTTTGGATGCCCAACAATTGAGTCCCCTCTATCTTCAGCTCCGGATCACACACTGTTGGTATTGCTTGGGAAATTCTAGTTGGCATAACAATGTGCTCTCAACTTCTTCATCTCATGGTGGCCTTATATAGGAGAATTAAAATCCTCCTTCCCTGCCTTGGTACATTGTGGATGGTGACCCAAGAGAGGGGGATGATTCCTTTGCGTGCCACAAATATTTCATTGTGTGCTCCCTTGATGTATAAGGAGGATTTGGTGGCTATCCTGAGGCGGCTTCAACTGTGAAATAATTGTCCTAGCGTTTTCTTTTTGTGGTCCCGGAAAGTGACTTTCTCCACTCCTAGGATTGCATGAATTTCGGGTAAAAAGGCGCACAAATATGCTCTTCATGAAGGATTATGCGCGCAAAATAATTTATGAGTTGCTCAAATTTTATTTTTCCTCATACCTTAGAGATTTTTAAATACTTTCCAGATTCTCTAATGTCTTTCAGCCTTCTAAATCCTTCTGCTTGACATTAAATAATGTCGTCTTCTACTTGTACGATTTTCCAGTGTTAACAGTTTCCCCCTAATGTGGAAGGTCTAGGAAGAACTGTACAGCCGAAATACATTATAGTTTCTTTTCTGTATATTGTGCATATAGAGAGAGAGACCTGCATGAAGCTCGGAATTGGAAACACCCTGCATCGATTCGAAGAATGACCATGTCTTATGGGACCCATGTAGGAAAATATAATACAATATATATGAAAATTTTATATGAGGTAGGAATGTCCCATCCTCGTGATGCTGTGGCTATTTAAACAAATATATTAGATAGATATATGTTATGTCTTTGTCAATGATATGGTAGTGGCCTAGTGGTTGCTGACGTTGACTGCTGACCCCCTCTGGGGCACTTTTTCTTTGACAGTAGGTGGAATGTGATACCCATATGCGTAAAATTGGTATGGCATATAGTTGCGCATTTTATGCATAGGCACTGACTAGGACCATCCCGTGTAGGCATTTACGAAAGAGACGCTTGTGAAGGCATGGGTCTTCGATGAATTTGATCAAAGTATAATGGTTGTAAGGTACGATACCATATTGACATGAAATATTTTATTGTAGTCGAATGTTAGGAAGATCTATGACATCTGTGGGCAATGATGTCTTCGATAGTGCTGTTGAGTCTCAAATCTGCATCTTTCCTATACACCTTTCTAGACCTTTTTCATTTACCTGAACCTTCTAAGTTGTCAATATCATTGCATATTAATTGTAAAAGAGCATCTAAAATGGTTTTTAACTATGTTTTGTGTCTGCTGTTTGATTTAGATTTTTGTTCATTTAGCTGCGGAATCTTGCCACTTTCCGTAGCTGCTGCAACTTTTCGCAGCCATTTTGTGAAATTCTATGTTGCAGGTGTCTTCAGGCAAATCGAGCCACATGGGCAAGTCAGAAATGATGTGGACATGGATCGTGTCATATTGCCTCGGGAAAATTCACCTAAGGAGGCTGTGGTCAAAGGTGGCCAAGTGGAAGTCAACCGTAGAGTCCCATGGTGACAGGACTCTGTTTCTCATCACGTGAAGATTTGTATGACCGTTTCTAATTTACGGGAGACACATCAACACCTGTAAACAGCTCCATAAGCCAAATCCAACATCCACTCTTCATAGATTTACTCCTCACCGCGGCCATGATGCTGGATCTCTGGACGTGATTGTTCACGTGTCTCTATCAGCACAAACTTTAGGGAATTAGTTATATCACCTTTGTTATAAATAACGCGTTTTCATACGCATAAGAGTTAGCCTCCATATAGCTCTGTAATTTAATTTCATTGCCACTGTGCTGTAATATCATTTCTCTGTTATGAATGCATTTTAATATATAAGAAGACTCTGTTTCCAATCGTAATTCGTATTTGAAGGTTGTTGCCCGAGGCTGGTGCAGAGGGCCCCTGCACACGCTGAGGTTTTGTGCATTACTGTATAGTTTCTTGTTTTATTTATTTTAATTTCATTGTGCCATAAGTCATTCACGTGTTTATACATTGCATCTTTCATGGTATTTATGCTTCATCTCTGTTCATAATATTTCATGCTTTACATTTTACTTCTGTCCATAATATTTTATGTTTTATGTTGTGGTTAACTGATCAGTGTTCTTGTTTCGGTCTGATAAATAGCCGGGCATCTTTTTATAATGACTAATGACATGGAATCAATATTGTCCTTCTCCTAATTTACTTTTCTTATCTTTTGTTTAATTCCAGCACTGTTTGTTTATTTCAGTCTTGCACATTTGCTTCAGTAGTTATATTTAGATATATTAAATTGCTCATGTCATTTTCAGTTACCTCCGAAAACCATAGCTGGACTAATGATGAGGGATTGAAGTATGAGTGTGTAGTTTGATATTAGTTTCTTTTTCTGCAAACTAGATATCAGGTTGCTCAAGTTGTTTATGGTTACCTCCGAAAGCCATAGCTGGACTAATGGCGAGGGATCAGAATATAAGTTGATGTAATTTGATTTAGATTTACTTTTTTGCAATTCTTGGATTTCTTTAAGCATAGTTTCTTTTGTATTTGGACAGCAGCAAGGATAATGAGTTTCATGATCAGTAGTTCACTGTTGTTTGACTAGAATAGTGATGTAATTTCATTTTCTTTGAAGAATTAATTTTGTCATTGTGTGTTTTAAAATTCTTTTGAATTTTGGAAAATCATTAGAAGGACATCATTGTCTTGAATATTTGTCTCCATACTTGTCTTTTAGAATTTCATAAAAATCCAAAAACGACAAAAAGTAAGAGATAGGTTATCTTGCACATATAGTGCGCCACACTTCATCATCTTACAAATCCCGGATTGATAAATTAATGTAGAAATTTAGGACACACTAAATTGACCAAACATTTTGGCGCCGTTGCCGGGGAAGTGTAACTAGGTAGCCAATTTCTTAAAAAAAAAAACAAAAAAATCATAAAAGAAGGGAAAACTTGATAACTTCTTGAAGTATGCTCTCCTCTTGCACCTAGTGTGATCTGGAGGATCAGAAAAGAGAGTTATTGGTTCAGTAATTTCTTAAGTATGCTCTCTTCTTGCACCTAGTGTGACCTGGAAGATCAGAAAGAGAATTATTAGCCCAACCTTTTTTAAAAAAATAAAAAAAAATGACATGCATAGAGCAAGAGATTCTAGGGAAAGGTTTATAGCTAAAGCCAAGAGTTCGATTTTCACAACTCCATATTCTTCAAGGCATAGACCAGATTCACCACCATCTACCCCTAGCCTTAAGATTTTTGGAATTCAAGGAGCAGCTGAATTAGAGGATTCTCCTATACCACCTACTAAATCCCATTTAGAAAACAAAGAGACTCTCTCTCATCCTCCCTTGATAGAAAAACCAGAGGACTTTAAGGACTCTAAAGAAAATATCATGGCAGAGGAAATAATAGATGGATTTGGAGGTAGAGGTAGAAGAGGAGGAAACAATGGAGACAACAATGGTGAAGGAAATAATGAAAGAAATAGGGAAGGAGACAACTTGTTTGGATTCCCTATAGTTGATGAGGAAACTCATACAGCAATGAAAAATATCTCACCATCTGTCCTCCCTAACTTTTATGGATTGCGAAGTGAGGATCCTGAAACATTTCTGTTTGAGTTTGAAGTCGTGTGCCGAACCTATGACTATATGGAAGACTCTCAAAAACTCAAACTGTTTCCTTCAACATTGAAGGGAGCTGCTTTGAAATGGTTCATGGGATTAGCCACCCAATATATTAGGACTTGGAATGATATGAAACAAAATTTTTTGGATAGATACTTGGACTATTGTATGCCCACCAATCCCAAGGATGAGGTATTCAAAATGATGCAAAAAGAAGATGAAAATTTGGAAGATTTACTTGAAAGATTTCAATACAACTTAAAAAGAGCAAAGATGAGCAACTTAGATGATGAAACCTTAAAATCCCTCACATTAAAATCCATTAGAGATGAATGGATAGATATTTTAAACATGATGGGGAAAGGATACATTTCTCAACTTCCACTTCGTGACATAACAAAACTATGTGTCCATCTCTCAAGAGGAAAATCTAAAACAGGAAAAGGGCCTAGGGATCCTTCTCTTATTAGGGCTAACAAATCTGCAACTGGATTAGTAAGTAGGGAAGAGATTGGTAATATGCTTGATGAATTCAAAACTGATATCTTAGGGAGCCTTAGTGAACAACTGGACACCCTTAAAATCCAAAACAAGCAGAAAGCAGAAACAGATGCTCTAGCCATCTTTTGTCCGAAATGTAGGAAGAAATAGGCTTTAAGGGAATGTCCCTTGGATGCCAAAGTTGTAGAAAAATGTATATCTCTCTGTTTTGTTGCAATATGACCTTGGCAGGGACAACAAATTCAAGGGTTTAACAACCCTATGAATCTTCAAACCGCACCAAATTGGAATCCTTGGCAACAACCTTGGCCCCAACATCAAAATCCATATCAGCCATGGGTACAAGGGATGCAAAATCCTTATGGGATATTTGCTCAATTTTATCAATATCCTTCATCTTTTCAAAATCAACAAGCTCCACAACTTCCAAACCCAAATCCACAACTTTCATTGCCATTTCCATAACAACAACCTTCTCAACAAAATCCAAATCCTCAACTCATGCTCCCATACCAACAAAAGACAAATAAACTTCCAGCTCAGCCATTGCCAAATCCTAACAATAAAAATCCTCAGAATACTTACATGGTAGAAGGACAACAATTTCCTACCTATATGATTGTTCCTCTCAATGATGTACAACTCAGATATGGTAGAGTTTTAGAAAAACCTTCTATAGATATTCAAGAACAAGATACCTCTAAGGAGGACTCTCTTAAAGTCAATGAGGGTTCTGAGGAAGCATCTCTTCAAAATTCAAACATTCAAAAATAAAAAGAAAAGTTAACACCCACAACTCCTATAGTTGAGCAACCTGCATCTTCATCTACACCTCCTTTTCCTGAAAGACGACAAATTGACAAGGGGGTGGAAAAACAAATCTTGTTGCCTAACTATGATTTTCTAGATGAATTGAAGAATGTTTGTATCAAGATTCCCTTGCTACAAGCCATTCGAGAGATTCCTATTCTATCAAAAACAATAAAGGAGTTGAGTTTCAAAAGACCAGGAAGGAAACTAAAATACACAAGAAGAATCCACCTAGTCGGAAAAATTGCAGATATCATGATGGAAAAAATTACCATGCAGAAGTATGTAGATCCAGGAAGTCCAATTGTCAAGACACATATAAATGGGATAGAAATTCCAAACACATTGATTGACTTAGGGGCTGCTATCAACATTATGAGTAGACAGACTATGGAACAGCTAAAACTTCCTAATCTTCTTTTTACACCTACTTTACTGCAACTTGCGGATCGATCAATTATCAAACCAGATGGTGTATTAGAAGATATTTCAGTCTCCTTAGATTCTTGGGAATATCCAGTAGATTTTATGATTTTGACTCCCAAGAGTAATCTAGGAGGACACCCACTTATCTTAGGAAGACCTTGGCTAGCCACAGCTGATGCTTTTATTAGTTGTAGATCTGGGGATATGTACATTTCTAATAGTAATTCGACAAAGAAATTCAATTTGTATCCTCCAGCAAAAGCAATCACAGAAGTAGGATACAATGAATGGGTTGATGATGAGGACACTATACAACCTGTCTTTACCATTTCTGAAATCAGTGAGGATAGTCAAATTCTGAACACATTAGAAAATTTTGAGATATCTTCAGAATATGACCCCACACAATTTCAATTGGAATCTGACATAGAATATTTATCATCGAGACAAATGTCTCTTTACTCTATGGAAGAGTTTGGTAGTTCTACCATTGAGATTTTTCCAGGGAAAACACTGAATATCAACAAACATTTGGAAAAGTCACAACAAGAAGAACTAATCAAAATCTTGCAAAAACATTCTACTGCATTTGCATGGGAGTATACTGACATGAAAGGTATTGATCCTAAGACTTGCATCCATCATATCTATATTGAGGAAAACAGTAGACCAATCGGACAACCTCAAAGAAGGATGAATCCAAATCTTAGGGAGATAGTGAAAGAAGAGCTCCAAAAACTACTCAATGTAAACTTCATTTATCCAATTTCAGATAGCCGATGGGTTTCTCCTTTGGTTATAGTACCTAAAAGAATGGTAAATGGAGGGTATGCATTGATTACAGGGAATTGAACAAAGCAACTTTGAAGGATCACTTTCCTTTTCCTTTTATCGATCAGGTATTAGACACATTAGCAGGTAAAAAGTAATTTTCATTTTTGGATGGTTTTAGTGGCTATAATCAAATTCAGGTAGCACCTGAAGATCAAGATAAGACCACATTTACTTGTCCATGGGGAAATTTTTCCTATCGAGTGCTTCCTTTTGGGTTATGTAATGCACCTGTAACATTCCAAAGAGCAGTACTAGGAATTTTTTTTGATCTAATCCATGATTGTGTAGAGGTTTATATGGATGATTTTACAGTTTATGGTAATTCATTTGAAGAGGCATTAGAAAATTTGAAAAAATTTCTTATAAGATGTAAAGAAACAAACCTTTCATTAAGCCATGAAAAATGCTTTATGATGTTTACTGAAGGGATTGTTTTAGGACATCATATTTCGGGAGATGGGATTAAGGTTGATAGATCAAAAGTTGAAGTCATCTCCAAGTTACCTATTCCAAATTGTCAAAGAGATGTTAGAAGTTTTCTAGGATTTACTTGTTACTATAGAAGATTTATAGAAAACTTCACTAAAATAGCATCTCCACTCTTCAAATTGCTTACAAAAGACTGTGAATTTAAATGGGATCCTGATTGTCAATCGGCCTTTGAAACTTTGAAAACAAGAATATCTGAAGCACCTATCTTGAGAGGACCAAATTGGAAACTCCCTTTCCATATTTCTACGGATGCTTCAGATACAGCTCTAGGAGCTGTGTTGGGTCAAAAAGATTTAGTTCCTTATGCCATTTATTATACCCGTAAAAATTTGACTCCCACAGAGTTAAACTATACTGTGACTGAAAAAGAGTTTTTAGCTGTTGTTCATGCAATTAATAAGTTTAGACATTATATAACAGGCTATGAAACTTTTATTCATACTGACCATTCTGCAAATAGATATTTAATGAACAAACCTGTTACTAATGGCAGAGTGACAAGATGGCTCTTACTTTTGCAATAATTCAATATTACTGTGTTGGATAGACCAGGGAAACAAAATACAGTAGCTGATTTCTTGTCTAGGATTCAGAATACTAAAGAAGATTCTCCTGTAGAGGATAAGTTTCCTGATGAATACTTGTTTGGAGTAACTATTAAGACTCCTTGGTATGCAGATATTGCTAACTATTTGGTTACAGGGAAACTGCCTTCACATTTATTTCCAAATGAAAAACGAAAAATTATTCAGGAGAGTTCAAAATATTCATGGATTTCTAACGAATTGTTTAAAACAGGGCCAGATCTTTTGATCAGAAGATGTGTCAGGGAAGATGAGATGCCTGATATCCTTAAGGCATGTCATGATGAACCATGCGGCAGACACTTTGCAGACAAAAGGACGACCTATAAAATCCTCTCCTTAGGATATTATTGGCCTTCCCTCTTCAAAGATGTAAAAAAATATGTCAAAAGGTGTGACAGCTGCCAAAGAGTAGGGAAACCTACCCTTTCAAATGAAATGCCATTGCAAACACAGGTACTCATTGAACCCTTTGAAAAATGGGCTTTAGATTTCATTGGACCTATTAATCCACCATCCAAGCAAAATAAGTATATATTGGTTTGTATTGATTATGTTACTAAATGGGTAGAAGCCAAAGCATTAGTATCTGCTACTGAAAATTCAGTTGTTCATTTTCTTTATGAGGATATTTTTACTCGCTTTGGTGTTCCAAGAGAAATTGTGACAGATCAAGGAAGCCAATTCACATCCAACCTGGTGGAGAAGCTGATGGAAGAATACAAAATCAAGCATAGAAGATATACTCGTTACCATTCGTAAGAAAATGGTCAAGTGGAGTCTACCAACAAAGTTCTCGAAAGTATCATCACCAAAACTGTTCATATACATAGAAGAGATTGGGCAAAAAGGCTTCCTGAAGCCTTGTGGGCCTACAAAACTACATGGAGAAATACAACAGGACATTCTCCCTATGAACTTGTTTATGGGAAGGAAGTCCTGCTCCCCATTGAGTTCCAAGTCAAGACCTTCAAGATAGCAGTTCAGTTGGGGATGGACTTATCAGAAGCCCAAAAGCATAGAATGGAGCAGTTGAACGAACTAGATGAGATCATACAAGAAGCAATTTTAAGAACTGATCTAGTTCAATATCAAAGAGCTAAATGGCATGAAAAGTACATGAAAGAGAAGAAGTTTCAAGAAAGAGATTGGGCATTGTTATTTGATTCCAAGTTTAAAGATTTTCAAGGAAAATTTCAGACTCATTGGCTTGGGCCATATGAGATTGACAAGATCTTTAGCAATGGAGCGATAAGAATCAAGACCATTGATGAGTTTCAAACTCCTCTTATTGTGAATGGCCACAGATTGAAAGTTTATCATAAGCCACTCTCAAAAGAGGAATTTTTCAAAATGTTTCAAGAAAATTCTGCAATCAGGCTGGTACAGAAGAATTCTTCTTCTCCACTAGCCTAGCTTTTGTTCTTTTCAGTTAAAAATAAATAAATAAATAAAAATAAAAATAAAAATATTGTATAAGCCTGAAAACAAATCACTGATTGGTAGTCTTATACATAAAATGTAGTGTGAAAATCAGGAACACCTGACACCCTATATTTTCCCAAAAAAAAAAAAAAAAAAAAAAAACTCTCTTTCATTTCACAAGTTTTGTGACCACCCACTCCATTCCATTCCACTTCATTCCACTTCATTCCATTTCACTTCATTTTATCTGTTTCATTCCATTTCACCAATAAAATTCTCTTTCATGACCATTTCCATTTAGTCAATTGTCATTCGTTCATTTCCATTCACCCAAATAATAGTTGTGTCAGTTTCCGCAGCTGACATCTGTTTCCGCAGCTGACACCAGTTTCCGCAGCCAGAAGCAGATTCTGCAGCTACCACTCTGTTTTTCAAAAGAATGTACATCCATATGTTATTTCCACAATCATGAAATCAAATACAGGTATGAGGACCAATTATGAAGACATGGGGCATTCAAGATATCAATGAGGAGCAACTAATTGAAGACCAAGGAAAAATGGCAAGAATTCCAAGGTATGCGTAAAAATTTATTTCAAATAGCATTTAAAACACATTTTTATATAGTTATAAACCATAAGCTCCATTATGTGCAATGATTGTATTGAAAAACTCCGTAACCACTCCATGATCTCTGTACAATCCTCCCACAATCCTTTCATTCATTCTCAAACGGTCCCATAATTAAACCTCCGATCTTCACTCATACTCCGATATTCCACCTGTGACAATGAAAAGTAGTTGATTTGACTACAGCTTCTTTCAGCCGCATAAAATCCGTAGCCATTGTATAAACATGCTTACATTTACTCTGCAGCCACCAAATTTTAAACACTGCCAGATCTATTATACTCCTCCTATTGTTCTATTAATCTCACAGCTGCATTTCCGCCGTGCTCATGTAACCCTTCTCTGTTCTGCTTCACCCCATTTCGTTCGTTGTTACGCTACAGTCTGTATACCCATTCTCTGATATCTACCTACAGTCATCATGCTTATTTCCGTTCATTCAGTCGTCCTACTTCCATTGAACCCTCCTCACGCAGGCAAGTTTCTAAAGAGCAGAAAGAAGGATGGGTAAATTGTTGAGAGCAGAACCAGAGGGACCTAAATTCATGGAAGGATACCCGCAAGTCAGGGATATATTGAAGAAGGCAAAGTGGCTGCGGTTTATCCAAAAGTTTAGAGGCTACCATAAAGAGGTGACAAAATCTTTTGCAAGGTCTTTCAATGGCTTGAAGGTAGAGATTGGAGACCTTAAGTTTACGGTGAATGAGGCATCTATAGCATCTGCCACAGAACTTCCTCAAGAGGGTGAACGTTGGTTTAAGAACAAAAGCATTAGTGATGAAGCCTGGAGAGTGATTCTACATAACCCAGGTATGGACATAACTATTTTTAAAAGAGGAATTCCTGTTCATGTTTTGAAAGAGGAATGGGCTACTTTGCTGCTAGTTGTTCAAAAATTTATCACTTGTGAGGGCCTTTTTGGGTCAATGTATATGTACCATACCAGATTGTTGATGAATTTTCTAGATAACCAGACCCTCAATCTGCCATAATTTTTATTAAATAGTTTGAAGAAGATGTCTGTGACTGTTCAGAAGCATTTAGGGGATGTAGAACCACATCTATATCACCATGGTCTTGTGAAAATTTTGATTGAAAAATAGTTAAAAGAGAAGAAGGACACATGGGAGCAATTTTTGATTAGAAATTTCTTTGAGGAACCTCAAGAAATTCCTGAAGGTAGTACATCAAGAAGGAGTAGGAGAAAGAGAACAAATGATGAAATTCAAAGTACTCCTACTACTAGAATTGAAAGAACTAGTAGGGAAGAGAGATTGTCAAAAAGGAAGACGAAAGAAACCAAGGGTAAAAAGCCAATAACATCAAAAGAGAGTAAAAGTATTAAGGCTATGCATCAAACCCTTTCTTCCGAAGAAGATCATCAAGTGTTATCTGAGAGACTAGTTCACCTTCAAGAATAGTCATCTATGGCCAAGAAGATAGGGAAAGGAAAACAAAAGCAAAAAGACAGTGGTCCACAACATGTAAGAAGAAGTTCCAGGCTTAAGGGGAAGTTGAGGAAAACGCAAATGAAAGGAACCCATTTTATTGATTTGGGAGAAGAAACATTTTAACAATCCCCAGCTGGCCATAGTCCATCTCACTCTCAGTAAGACAGTGAACCTAGTTCATTTCATTCTCAGTCAGACATTGAACATAGTCCATCCCATTCTCAGCCAGATGTTCATGTGAACCCTTCTCAGCCAGATTTTGAAGACAACTCTCCTCCACGGCATTTTGGGGACAGCCCAATAAGAACGACACCTGATATAGACCCAAAGCAGCAAGAAGTATATGATTATATAGAATCTTTAGAAAAAGCAATTACGGGTCCCAGTACTTCGTCCACTCAGCCTCACACAGCACAAGATGATCTAGTCCAATCACTGAAACAAGAAGTCTTTGAGCTAGAGCTTTTAAATAGACACATTAAAAATGAAAATGAGACATTGAAGGAACAAAGAAAATTGGACAAGATCATTCATGATAATACCATGCTACATCTGGGACTATGGCAGAAGAAGAACAGGAAATTGAAGAAGAAATGCCAGAAGTTAAGCAGAGCACTGATTAATATCAAATTCAGATGCTTGATGAAAAAGCCCAGGATGTTAGCAGCACCAAGGAAGAGGAGGAGAGGACTGGATGTACTGGCTGAAGTGTCAAGGCATATGAATTGAAGAAAGATTATCAAAATTTTGGTTGCATGAGGACATGCAACACCTTCACAGTGGGGGTATGTTGAGTCTCAAATCTGCATCTTTCCTATACACCTTTCTAGACATTTTTCATTCACCTGAACCTTCTAAGTTGTCAATATCATTGCATATTAATTGTAAAAGAGCATCTAAAATGGTTTTTAACTATGTTTTGTGTCTGCTGTTTGATTTAGATTTTTGTTCATTTAGCTGTGGAATCTTGCCACTTTCCGCAGCTGCTGCAACTTTCCGCAGCCATTTTGTGAAAATCTATGTTGCAGGTGTCTTCAGGCAAATCGAGCCACATGGGCAAGACAGAAATGATGTGGACATGGATCTTGTCCTATTTCCTCGGGCAAATTCACCTAAGGAGGTTGTGGTCAAAGGTGGCCAAGTGGAAGTCAACCGTAGAGTCCCACGGTGACAGGACTCTGTTTCTCATCACGTGAAGATTTGTATGACTGTTTCTAATTTACGGGAGACACATCAACACCTGTACACGGCTCCATAAGCCAAATCCAACATCCACTCTTCATATATTTACTCCTCACCACGGCCATGATGCTAGATCTCTGGACGTGATGGTTCACGTGTCTCTATCAGCACAAACTTTAGGGAATTAGTTATATCACCTTTGTTATAAATAACGCGTTTTCATACGCATAAGAGTTAGCCTCCATATAGCTCTGTAATGTAATTGCGTTGCCACTATGTTGTAATATCATTTATCTGTTATGACTGCATTTTAATATATAAGAAGACTCTGTTTCCAAGCGTAATTCGTATTTGAAGGCTGTTGCCCGAGGCTGGTGCAGAGGGCCCCTGCACACGCTGAGGTTTTGTGCATTACTGTATAGTTTCTTGTTTTATTTCTTTTAAGTTCATTGTGCCATAAGTCATTCATGTGTTTATACATTGCATCTTTCATGGTATTTATGCTTCATCTTTGTTCATAATATTTCATGCTTTACATTTTACTTCTGTCCATAATCTTTCATGTTTTATGTTGTGGTTAACTGATCAGTGTTCTTGTTTCAGATTACAATAGGTAGCCCGGGCACTTGCACATCTTTTTATAATGACTAATGACATGGAATCAATATTGTCCTTCTGCTAATTTACTTTTCTTAGGTTTTGTTTAATTCCAACACTGTTTGTTTATTTCAGTCTTGCACATTTGCTTCAGTAGTTAGATTTAGATATATTAAATTGCTCTTGTCATTTTCAGTTACCTCCGAAAGCCATAGCTGGACTAATGGTGAGGGATTGAAGTATGAGTGTGTAGTTTGATATTAGTTTACTTTCTGCAAGTTAGAAATATTAAATTCCTCATGTCATTTTCAGTTACCTCCGAAATCCATAGCTGGACTAATGGTGAGGGATTGAAGTATGAGTGTGTAGTTTGATATTAGTTTCTTTTTCTGCAAACTAGATATCAGGTTGCTCAAGTTGTTTATGGTTACCTCCGAAAGCCATAGCTGGACTAATGGTGAGGGATCAGATTATAAGTTGATCTAATTTGATTTAGAGTTACTTTGTTGCAATTATTGGATTTCTTTAAGCATAGTTTCTTTTGTATTTGGACAGCAGCAAGGATAATGAGTTTCATGATCAGTAGTTCACTGTTTGTTTGACTAGAATAGTGATGCAATTTCATTTTCTTTGAAGAATTAAATTTTTCATTGTGTGTTTTAAAATTCTTTTGAAGTTTGGAAAATCATTAGAAAGACATCATTGTCTTAAATATTTATCTCCATACTTGTCTTTTAGAATTTCATAAAAATCCAAAAACGACAAAAAGTAAGAGATAGGTTATCTTGCACATATAGTGCGCCACACTTCATCAGCTTACGAATCCCGGATTGATAAATTAATGTAGCAATTTAGGACACACTAAATTGACCAAGCAAGTGCCACCCGAGGATGCCCCTTTTATGGAGAGGGGTGATCCAAGGTACCACTTCCTTTTTGGAAAATAGGTCTTGAAGTCGACAAAAAGGAAGCCTCAACCAAACAAGGGGTCGCTGACATGAAGGGGTCAAGGACTTCGATGTGATGGGTTTAACATGGGCATGTTGGCAAGGGATGACTGAAAAATGATGATGGGGATTCAGTGGCCCAAGGCCAGAATATATTAAGCAGTTTGGCAGTAGTCATTGTTATTTCTGATGGGGAAATCCCTGGAGTCGGTAGGACTTCCAGAGTGGCTATAAACAGGCTATGAATGCCATGCTAGCTTGTACGTGGGGGTGTAATATTTCGACCAAGGGCGTTCAGGGACTACAGTCATGGTAGAAAATATGGATGAGAGGGTGGGGGGCGTAGCGCACCGCTTGTGGTCATTGTATGCTTACCAAAAGAATAAAATAATGGGGTATGGTTTGTACAAAACACAGAGACGAGGGCCCCAAAACATGAAAGCGTTCACTCACTGATGTTGTGAGGAAGGTGTTTTGATGAGGGTAGGGGCCCCATTGGTTGGTCTCATGTGTGAGGTTGATGAAGTGGATGAAAAATTATCGTGGATGGGATTATGCTGGAAGAGGTATGGTGGGCCAAATACGAGGCGCGACAATGTGCTTTTGATCTACTTGTACAACCTGGTCGTCCGAGAAGGGGGTTTTATTTTGTATGGTAAAACTTGACCTTTATGCATGGTGGATGGATGAGCATGAGCTACTTCCCAAACTAAAGTGGTATGGCCATGGTGTCACTTTTGCTATGATATATGGTCTACTGTGGGTGACCAGTGCCATGGAGGGGAGGCTCTACCGACCAATGAGGATGTTTATCATGTGCAGGGTGAGGTGATGATAAAAATGGTCAGATCTATGGAACCTATGGTTGATTTTTGATGGAGAAATGATGTAAGGATATGCAGAGTTTTCTGGGACTCTATCATGCTCGAGGTAGAATGATACCTACTCTGGAATTTTCAGTTGGATGGATTTGTGAATGGTTTGCGAGGTTTTCCTGCAAAAACAACTACCTCAAGTGAAAGCATCTTCTTTATCAAACATTATTGAAAGTCGTGAGCTTTAAAAAAGAATATGAGAGAGGGCATACCTGTCGGCATTGATTTTTTTTTTTTCGAGAGTGCGGATGTATGGCATTGCCTCTGTTCATCATGGAGTGATGATCATGAAGTAGTTTATGGTTTAGAGAACAGACCTTCTAATCTCTTGTTATGGCCCTCCCACATTTTTGAAAAGGGAGATATATAGGTGAATATGGCCCTAATTCAATTTGTTTGTACTTGTTAAGTTTTTGACAGGTGAGAGGCTTCTGCATAGCAGTTCTTTTCGTTGCAGTCAGCCTAAGCACCAGGGATTAGCGATATCATGCCCAGGTAACCTCCATGACATCCTGCACTTTAATTTTTTCACTCTGATGGTGCCGGGGTCTGTACAAACTTGGTTTGTACAGATTCAAAGTGTTTTTTTCCCTAGATTGCACAGGCTACCAGGGCAAAAGCACGCCATCTATGTGCATTTTATGGGGATAAGCACACTTTAGGCACTCTATTCCCCTTCTTTGGTGCACCTTAAGCGTGCCTGTGGAAAATACAGGCTTGCTTGTTTGAGGGACGGGCACGCAAAAGTTCGAGGAAAAAAAATTGATTTTTTCCTGTTTTTGATGTTTTTCTATTGCTGATGGGTTCCTATTTTGATGACAAGTTGTTGTGGAGGGAGCGGGATTGGCCCAAGGTCAAAACTACATTGGCTACTAATGTTGGGGCACGCCATTAGCTAGTGAAATGGGGGCTCTTGAAGTTCACATAAAATGAGCTTCTTTGGTCTCAGGACCGATTGGTTCGTTACTTGATCCAGCATTGGCATAGGAGGCACAACATGTTTGTGTCGCATGGGACTAACCTGGCCATCTGTCCTGAGACTGATGTATATTTTATTACCGGGTTATTGCCTCATGGTGCAATGCTAACGTATCTGCTCCCTTTCGGGAGAGTGGATTTGGAGAGGTTTCGGAGAGGTCATTGTGGTGGGGTGCCTCTTACGGAGGCGTGCATCAACATTGCATCAGTGAAAAGTTTTGTAGTGGTGTACCCTGGTCATGATTGTGCGACTTTGAGTATCGTCAGCCCTATGTCGAGCATCTGGCCCATAGGTTGGAGGCTTGCGCCGGCTGAGGCCTGGAAACTTCTATGATTTTTCCTGTTTTTTCTATGACACGATGGTGACATAGCTCAACAAGGTCCATAATGGATCGAATTTATTTGCGTACGCCAGCATTTTTTGCAACATTATGCACAAGAGGGTAGTGCTGCTAAGACCAGTGGTGGTGGTGCCTCCTAGGGGGCCACAGGAGCCTCGTATGAGGAGGTGCGCTCCGGTGATGCCGCGAGGTGGTGGCGGCATGGTGGGGCATTACTATAATGCCATCACAAAGGCCTGGTTCGAGGTGAACCCCCAGATGTTCTTGCCATTCCCATATGTAGGGATGGACTTCTGGGGGAATCTAGAGATGGGTCTCCCTCCTGGTTATGCTTGGGGGCCAACATGTATGTTTTTTATGTTTTTTTCATTTATTTCATTATATATGTGCTTATTTGTTTTGATGGTGGCATTGACATAGTTTTGGTTTCTCTTTGCAGATTTTGGCGAGGTAGGTCGCCCTGTGGCTCGATTGGTCGACCATGGTCCTCTTTGGAGACCTCACGGCAGTCTTGGAGGGGAGGGAGGAGATGCTACTGGAGGACTTAATAGTGGGCCCGGTGGTGGTGCTGGCCTTTCCAGAGAGGGAAACAACTCAGCCACTGCCGAGGCTGCGGCTGAGTGAGCTCATGTCGATGTAGAGGTGACACGTGTAGATGCGGCAGAGGCTCACAATTCAAAACTAACTGCTCGGGTTACAGTTCTAGAGGATGTTTGGGGTCGAGTGGACTACTTCACCCCGGGGATGCCTTCACGAGGTGTTATGGATGATCTCAAGGAGGTCTGGCTATAGACGGTGATGTCCCGGGAGTGAGACTATTGGCCTATTTTATGTCAGGTGGTAGTATCAGATGTGACAGTGGCTCTGGTGGTGGTACCAGGAGCAGTTGTGGGTCTAGGTGCCCCTCCTGAGGGGGCACCGCCCTAGAGTATACTTGTACATGGGGAAAGAACCCATTATGAAGATGCTTCTCCTATTTTTGACGACTTTTTATCTATATTTGGGCTGGTTGATGGGTCAACGACACTATTTTTTGTACTAAAACATATACACCATGACATATATATATATATATATGCGAGAGATATTTTTTGCGGCTCTATATGTTGCATCACCTGTTTCGGTTTATGGATGATGTTCCACTAATGGATATCTATGTTTTTAGATTTTTGTGTATTACGGTTTATCCGAGATGCATTCCAGTTTAGAATATTGTTAGCTATGTCATCAGTTGTTTGGTTTTGACTCCTTGGTACATGTGTAAATTCAATATATTCAAATTGTTTGCTTAATATTTTTGCACGCAAATATTTTCTAAATATATGTGTATCTCTTGTCTCAAATGTTTGGTTTAACTGTGACACTACTAACTGGGAATCGAGGTAGACATGCATGTAGTGTATGCCCTGATGGAGGGCATCAAACATAAGTCCGCTAACGGCGTCATATTCTATCGGATTATTTTTTTTGAACCGATGCACACACCATTTGTGTAGAGAGGTGATCGGTCCGGGTGATAGATGACCTAGGCAGCTGCTGCTAAACTTTGAGACCATATTAATGCTCCATCAGAAAATCTGAAATAAGGTTAAGGTTGGTGATCCATGGTGAAACTTTGAGCAGGTTTTGTAATAAGTCTTTTGGTAAAAAATATAAGGGGGTTGGGTTTGTGTACGTTCACTCTAGGGAAGGGCCATCTAGGCCCTTATTGGTAAAATTTCTTGAGGTAAAGGCCGTTGACGGGGTTGCTCAGGCATGTCCCATCCAGTTTCATCAAGATATATGCCCCCTGCCGGAGGCAATGTTTGATGATGTAGGGTCCTTTCCATAAGGCTTCGAACTTCCTTGGCCGTAGGGCTTCTTTTCGACATCATATCGAAGGAATAGTTCTCCCTCGGTGAATGAGAGAGGGTTGATGTGGCGGTCGAATGATTCTTTTACCCTTTTCTTATGGGCCTCGTTGTGTTGCAGTGACTATCGTTGGCTTTCGTCAACGAGTTCTAGTTGTACTAGCCATTGTTCTAGAGGCAGAGTATCATCGAGGAGTTCAATAACAACATGAACATTTGGGATCTTGCAGAAATAAATGCAAAAGAATAAGGTACCTTGATATTTTGCGACAGGAATAAGGTGGAAATACTGGGATGTGGGGGTGGCTACAATCCTATTTTCGATGTGTGATGATAAAAATCATATATGGTGAATCGTGTCATCGACATTTGGTGGGGAAAGAATCTCTGTGATGGGAGTTTGCGTAAACAGAAGGTTGGGTTCTCCATTAGGATGGTCAATTTCTTGTGGGTGGAAATTGTGCCTACTGCAAAGGTGCTTGAATGTTTTCATTAGCGGGCATACCTTCCGTGCGTGGTTTTTCCCAGTGCAAATGGTGCATGGTACCATTGTGCCAACGTAGTAGATTGTATGGGAATCGACACTACTCGTTGTCCCTGATGTGGACGTTTAGAAAGGATCTATTGTAGAAGAGGGGGTCTTCTGCTTCCATTTCCATATTGTTGGCTTGTATGTGTCTAACTCTTTGGGGGAGTGTAGACTGAACGCTTCTCTTGCCGCTGTTAGCTTGGGGAGATGCACACATTTAATCATATGGTGAATGTGTAAACAAATCCAGCAATAGGTACGCATGATATTCTCTTGGTCAGAGAGAATTTTCTAAGGGAGAGAAGAGGCTATGTGAAAACTGTTTGCAAGGGGCTTCAATTCTCTACACTGATTGACCCGGTGGTCATTCAAGTTGCGTAGTCTACATGTTATCCTAGCCTTGGTCTGGGTCATGCTAGGTTGGGGTGTCATCCTTTTCTACCCATCATGCCCATGTGGGTGTGGGGTCGCTGGTCGAGGGGTGATGTACTTTATAAATCGTCTGAGGGTATCGTCCCGTTTCTTCTCTATGGTATGAATCATATGGATGGTGGGATGAATTCAGGAGATATAATTACGAATTTTTTCATAGTGATTTCCTTGACATATTAGGAAAAATAGCCTAGATATGGGGGTACCATCGTGCTCAGTTTGTGGTATGGAAGGGAACCAATGTCGTAACGCTGCTTAATCAGGGGAAGCAGCAACCACATGATTGGTTGTTTTGCATAATGCGCATGTTGGCCTTTTCTATAGAGAGTGGTTGGGGGTAACTACGGGTTCCCGGATTGGTCGTTTTTTAGCTGACAAGAATAGGATGGATCTGCTCATCACATCCTCTTGGGTTGTGTAGCTGTCCATGGATTCTACATCCAGGTCATCTTCTTGGGAGAGGCAGACTATGGTTGAGCATAAACTAGCGAGGGCTAGCCGAATTCAAGGGATATAGTGATAATTCTCTAGAAGGTGATTTTTGGGGCATAAAGGACATCTGAATTGTGTTTCTCGCAATCCAATGTAGTGAACCCATTCTATAGGATACCATCTATGGATGAGTTCTAGGGTTGTGCATTCTTCGAGGAAGTGACCATGTTCATTGCACATCGTGTAGCGTATAACAGGAGGGGCATGACTCGGGGTCTTTCTGGTGCCCTTGGTACTTCCTGTAGGTACAGGATGGTATGAGGTTCATTTCCAGATGCTTGGGTGGAGGGATCCTCTTGATAGGATCGCTCGATGGCATGTAAGGCATCCCTATATCGTAGGATCTCTGGGAAATGATGGGTGTAGTGCCCATAGTTGCTGCAGATAGTGCATTCGTGATTGGTATGCAATGCTTTGCCTTTACCTTTGGTGTCAGGTTCCTTTTTATGGGAATGTGGCATTACGATGTCTGTCTCAGAGCCAAGAAGTGGTTTTAACTCATCCAACTCTGGGCATATATGGGTAGGGTGTCTTATTATGTTGCATATGGCACATACTGGTGATTCCCGTTGTATGGTGGGAGTATCCATATTCTTTCCTCTTTTCTCGGTTTTCTTAGCCGTAATCACCAGTTTTGCGAAGGAATTTTCCTTTGTAGGGGTGGTTTCGACCGTTTCTTGGATGGGTGAGGCCTCCTCGAGACTGAGGGGCTTCAACCCTTTGGTATTGATGTATGTGGCTCCTATTCCAGTAAGGGGGCTGAGATACCAAACTGTTATTTCCAATGATATGTTTGGTAGCACCAGTGTTGCCAAAACCTATTGGGAGACGAAGCCAGCTAGGGGTAGAGGAAAGGGGTTTGGGAAGCAACGTAGGCTAGAGAGGCTACTGTGGCAGATGACTCAGTGTCATTACTACTCATGTCCATGTCGTGACTAGCTTCGGTGCTTGATGTGGACATCATGCACACTAGAGCCCCTATGAAATCAGGTGATGACTCAGGGATAATGGGAGGATCTCCTAGGAATGATCCTAGAACAGATGATGGTTTGAATTGGCCAGGGCCATATTCTTGGTACCATGAAAGCGCATCCGAGGATGTATCTACATAGGGTAAAATTACATTAGTGTTTGTTCGGGGTCATTTCTCGCTATGCGCTAATTAGTCGATAGTAATGATGTGATCATCATTGGGGAACACCATAATGCAGAAGATGGAGGAGACTATGGATGACATGGCATACATATAACTCTGACCAAGGAGTATGTTATATTCCAAGTGAGAATCCAAGACTTCAATGTCTATGTGGACCATATTTCTGGCTAATAAGGCTGAGAAGTTTTGGTAGAGGTCAACGGGGGTCGAAGGATGATCGTCGTATGATCTAAGCATGATGATTGAAGGTTTTAGCTCGAGAGACCCTAACTTCTGCCAAACATTTTTTGACATGATGCACTTGGAATCATGGATGCACCCTCGTCAATGATACATCGGTGAATGGTGATATTTTAGACCGACATTGGTATCTGAAAGGCGACCATGGAAGGAAGCCTGGGGTGGCTTTTTCTAAGTCGAAAGCCATTAGGCGTGCATTGACAAGGTCGATAGCGCCTAATGTGGAAAGTAAGGCTTTTCGTTGTTTTGGGCATGAATGCAATACTTCCAAAGCTGACATAGCAGTAGGAGATTGTGCTAAATCATCCATGATGATATAATTCTGGGCTTCTTTGTAGTAGTTTCCTGCTCACCTATTGGGTCCCTTTTCCATCTTTGGCAATGGTTTGATAGGCATCTTTGAAATGGTCAAAGGTGCAGTCGGTGCACTAGTACTCGCCCCTGACACGTTGGTGTCTGGTGGGGTGTCGTAATTGCGATTTCGTGTTTGGAAAAAAATCTCTTCACCAGTCATGTAGATTTTGTGGTTGTTTTTTCCAGAGTCGTCTAGGTTTTGTTGCTGAGTGCTTACCATCCCTTGATGGGGGAAAGGTTCCTGCATCATAGCTATTTTTTGGGAAGATCCTCCTTTTCCTTTGTTACTTTGTAGCTTCTTCAGCTTAGGGAGATCGAGATAGTGGTGAGTATAATGGCCGTACTCACCACATATCGAACAAGAATTGTTGGTTCGAAGAGGTGGCCTTTTGCTCTGTCATTGGCCATTGCTTAGCTCCTGGTTCTGATTCTGGTTGGAGCTGCCTCCAGCTTGGGATTACGACGGGCGTTGTTGGTTGTTGCTCCCCTGTCAAGGATTCCCTTGGGGCTTGTTTTTACTTTTTTCTCACCACATTAGGAGTGTAGTTCTCTTGTTTATATTAGTGTGGTTGGTCTTAGGAAGGCTACACAAATTTCACTTATGCATTGGTCTGCATAGGCGGGTCTTGTGCTAGGGACTGAGCATAACGTGGTACCTGGTTTGCACCTGGATGTTGGGGGGGAGCTCTTCCATTAGTATTTCTCTCTGCGTACTGGGTCCCCTGAGCTAGAGGATAGGGTCTTCCATGGTGATTCGCTGTCTCCCTATTGGTCAAATTTTGTTGAGGCATATGATGACTTGGAAAACCGGGTTGTGGTGTGTTATGGGTAGAACCAAGCGTACAATCGATATTTTGACTGATGCTGCCTATGTAACTTAGGGTTAATTAACCAATGAGACCATTTTCAGAGTTTGAATCGCTTGGAAATTCTTGATAAGTTTGCAGACATAGGGTGTTTGGCAGGATATTGTAAATGTATCCTGACTGTGTATAAATAGCTCAAGCTGTTGGGCTTCGTTGATGGCATCCTCTTCAAATATGGGCCTTTTTTGTGCCACATCCTTCGAAATATCTGTAGTGAGAGTTTTTAGGAACAAATATAAAAGAACCCGGTCGTCGAGTTTTTATTTACATAAACTACGATGCCGCCTCCATTCGTGGAAATAGTTTGAGATATGGACGACGGGGGTTTGTCTAAAATGTGTCAGTAATTTCATTCTAGAGTCATGATGAATGGGTACCTAAAGATATGTTAGGAACATGGTGAAGAGGGCACAAAAGGTTCCATGTGAAGAAAAGGGTTTCTCCATGTACCATTTCGCTACTACTCATGTCAGAGTGCCTTGAAATAGTCTCAATCGAATAGTGTTGTCAACGATATTGTTCGATGAGCACCATATGTGGAAAGTCATGACATGATTACCTAGGTCTTCTGCTTGCTTTCCTTCGAACTTTGGAATATCTGAAGGGAGCTTCGTGGGAATGGGAGGCCATGTAGGGTTGTGTGCGATGGGGTCATTCATTAGTTTGGTTAAATCAGTAAGATTCAACGAAGCTAAAAAAGGTGACTAGGAGGTTGACGCCATTGAAACTTGTGAAAGCACAAAGTTTTGGTTGGTCTGCGATGTACCCTGATGTGTATTCGGATGGCTTCTTGAATGGGTCACACTCCTCTCTCCTCTAGGGGTCGTGGGAGGAGTGGTGTGTGGTGTGGGATTTGTAGATTGACTAGGGTTCCCAACGAAGTATTCCCAAATAAAGGACGAACCAATAATGGTGGCAGTGTTCCATATTTTACGCCTAAATGGTGAAAGACCTGGCACCCTTCCTGGTAATGGGGGGAGGTCCAAAAGAAGCCTAGATCGATGAGGTCCTGTTGGGTCTGTTCTGGTGTCGAATAGGTCTAGTTTTGGATAAACTTGAGAGGATAGAGTCTATGATCAAAGCGAAATTCTGGTCACATACATAAAACAAAGCGAAAATAAAATAAATTTTCCCTTTAAATTAATTATGTGATCAAGCAATCAAAAAAGTGGTTTTTGTTTGTTTGTTTATGATACTCAAATCCTAGAAGACCTATTCATCCTCACACACTCAAATGTAAATGTGCATTGAGAATATATGTTGCGAGTGTTGGCACAACGTCCCATAAGAGCTGGAAATGCCCCCAATCAATCGAAGAAAATCCACCAAGGTAAATTTAGAGGATCTAGTGCTTTCCTGCATCGTCACCAATAGGGGAAGGATGTCATATATTTAGCCACTAGGTACCACCATCCCACACGAGTGTTCAAGTCTTGGGCTTCTTTGTAAGTTAGCTAATAGTACCGAGCATCATTTGGGTTCGGTAGCACCAACTAATACCGCACGCACTGTGCCTAAGCCTAACCCCCTCTAAAACAGGTCTTTTTCGTGCTCAGGTTTTCATTTTTGTGGGATGATAGGTGGATTTAAAGCTCCCTAAACAATAATATTCTATGTTTCAAGATGAAAAATGATCAAGGCGGCTTATTGGATGCCTAACCCCTTGATCCTAACTTAAACTATAAATTCTTTTGTGGCCCCTGTGGGGAGAATTTAGTGAGTTTGGTTAAATTTGTTTTAGGTGTCCTTGCTTTGCTTAGTGGGTGGATGTGTGTGAGAAAAAGGTAAAAATCGCATAGTTTGAAAGTGTGCATATGCGATGATACTTTTCAAAATCCCCTCTTAAACTATGTTGTATTGTTCCTTGCTCAAAATAAAAACATGTGCGCATATGAGCCACTTTCTATTTTTCCTAGTTAATATATGTAATCAACTAAAGGGAGATGGTGAGTTATGAATAGAGAGTGTTCATATGCTTTCCTAGGATCACTGAAGGGTGCAAAGGCAACAGAGATTATTTTCTCTTCAATCGACACTTCAATCCTAGTGCAAAATTGAACTAAACTAATGACTTTTACACTAGGAAAAAAAACTAGCTAAGCATGCATGTACATGGGCCACTTACATTGCTATTTATCTACATGTGTTGGTACCTAAATTTGAAAAACATAATTTTTTTTTCAGAATGAAATTTATTCCCCCCTCCCTACTTAAAATATGTGTGAACTTTGCAAAAATCAACTTGAAATAAAACTAACACTAACCGTACAAAACACAGCTAAGAGTGAGCTTTAGAAAGTTATGGGGTACCTCAACCACTGCTTGCAGATATATTATTGGCTGCAAAGCACTTTACAAGTAGGAAAAGATAGAAATGTGGGAGAAATTTCTCTTTCTATCTTTTGTGTGCAAAAGGCTGCAACAGGCGCAATGTTTGCATGTGGGTCAACTCTGAACATGCACCCTCGGCGCGTCTGTGGGAGGGAAAAGCACAAAAATTCTTGTAAAGTTAATTTTTGGAGTTTTTCTACTTTAGTCTGTCACTTTGGATGAACTAGGGACTGCAAGAGAAAAAGGGGGAAATTCAGCTCCACTCCACGGCACAAACAGGGGTCTCTACAAAAAGGCACAAACCACAAGAACATGGAAATAAATGTTAGTGCAGTTGCCAATCCTGTGTTAGTGTTTTTGGTGCACGCATGTACGAAATCACACCAACTTAAGGGGTGTGGTTTACCCTGTTAAGTTAATGGTCACAGGAAGAAAAAGAAGTGGATTCAAGCAAGTTAGTGGAACAAGCTAGAATCATAAACATAATAGATAGAGAAATAACATGCATATATAAACTAAAACTAAACTAAAAATAAAAAAATAAACAAAAGCTCTGAATAGAGTCAAACAACTGCAATAATCCAAACGGTGGCTCTTTGGCCCCTCTTATTGAGTGCTTTTAGGAAATGAGGATGAAACTCTAACCCTCTCACCAAAGGGCCCCTAGAACATGGGTTCTAAGTCATGATGTAAGGATATTTTTACTTCCAAGCCTGCTTCGGTGCAAAGTATCCCTCTCTCTACTACAATGGACTGAACTTGTTGGATGGCCAACAATTGAGTCCCCTCTATCTTCAGCTCTGGATCACATACTACTAGTATTTCTTGGGCAATCTGGCCAGCATAACAATGTGCTCTCGAGTTCTTTATCTCATGGTGGCCTTATATAGGAGAATTCAAGTCCTCCTTCCCTATCTTGGTACATTGTGGATGGTGACCCAAGAGAGTGGGATGTTTCATTTTTGTGCCACAAATATTCCAGTGTGTTCTCCCTTGATGTCTAAGGAGGCTTTGGTGGCCGTCCTTATGCGGCTTCAAGTGTGAAATCACTGTCCTGGAGTGTGCTTTTGGTGGTCGTGGAAAGTGACTTTCGCCACTCCTAGTATTGGGTGCATTTTGGGTCAAAAGGTGCGCAAAGACAATATTCATGAAGGATTATGTGCGCAAAAGCATTTATGACTTGCTAAAATTTTATTTTTCCACAGACCTTAGAGATTTTTAAATACTTTCTAGATTCTCTAATGTCTTTCAACCCTGTAAATACTTTTTCTTGACATTAAATAATGTCATCTTCTGCTTGTACGATTTTCCATTGTTAACACTTACCACAACCGAAAAATATCAATAGAAGTTTACCTTTGAATTTTCCCTTACCAATTTTTATTTTTCTTTTAAAGTAAGCCTATTCTCCATCTAAAAGACCTTCTTCATCATCTTCCTTTTCTTCACACTTGCAGGTGAAGGTATTTTCCTTTGAAGGTTGTTTGTCTGTATTGGTTTTCTTAGATGCAGTGAACATAGTTTCTAGATGCGAAGTACCCTCTTCTCCATTAAGTCTCATTTTATATGCTATGAGAAGTTCATGTAATTCCTCTTTGTTGAGTTTGTCTAGATTTTCATTGTATTCGAATACCGATACCTTTGGGTTGAATCTTCTTGGTAACCTTTTAATAATCTTTCATATAATAGTATTCTCGTCAATAGGCTCTCCCAATCCTTCCAGAGTGTTGGTTATTTCATCAACGTGTTGGAAGTATGCAGCAATGTTGTCATCGTCTTTCATTCTGAGTTGCTCAAATTTTTCTTTGTAGATTTGAAGCTCTGCTTCTTTGACATTTGAGTCACCTGCATATATATTCTCAAGCTCGTCCCATACATTTTTTGTAGTTTTACAATCCAACACCTTATGGTAAGTATATTGAATAAGTCCACTAATAATATATTCTTTCCTTCTACATTATTTACCAAATTCTTCTTACCGTTGTTCATTCGTGGTTCGTGTAAATCCATTTTGAACAGTGTCCCATACTTTGTAACCTTGCGCCAAGAGATAGACCTCCATTCTTCTTTTCCAAAGTGCATAATTATTTTCATTAAACATGGCTACACCATTCTTGGTATGCTCCATGACCTCCTTCCAACTGTTAAACGGTTATTGAAGGAACCAAGATCTGATTCCAATTGTTGGAAATCACTGAGAGGAGGGGAGGGGTTGATCATTATTCCTTTCAATTAGTATTATTATTACTCTTTCATAGAATTATTTAATCTTTAATTAGTATCAGTGTTTGTACAATGATAGTAGTAAACAAAAGGAACACAAATGCACATAATTTTTAAGGTGGAAACCCCCTTCGGGACAAAAACCACCTGAATGATTTTCTAATAATTCTTTAATCTTCAACTCTAATTGAAAAGAAAGCTCCAAATTCCTAAAATCTAGAAAATAATTATTCTCCAACTCCCACTGGATGGACACTCTAATGCCCGAGATTCTTTAGTAGTCAACTGAATGGATGTCCCAACACCCAATGATCTACAACTCACCCTAGGACCACCCTACCACCCTAAAGTTTTCATAGGGTTGAACCTATTGGTGACTTCATGCACTGGCCTAGCACCACCCTACCACCCTGTAGAAGAATAAAAGAATAATGGACTCCCATACCAATGAAAATGGTCCACTTTACAATGATATAGAATGATGTAGAAGAAGAAGACACACTAGATCATAACCCCAACTATGACACAACCACCTAATGATGATCCTAGACCTCTCGACACTGCCTCTTCAACTCTTGGCAGATAGACACTTGTAAAAAATTTTCAATAATTCCCTTACAATGACTCAGTACAATGATACCTTTACAATGACTGTATGTAGTGCTTCCCGCTTGAAGACTTCATGTGGTGAACTTCTTGCTGCTGTTCTATGCCTTGATTGCTTCTCTTGTCCTGCTACCATTTCTCACTCTTTAGAACATTAGATCAAGCAATGATTATTATATTGATGAATATATAATACCTTCAAGAAGACTTCAAGGAAATACCCATGAAATGATAGGGTGGAATCCCAAAATTGGGAAACACTTTTTGGCGGATGGCTAGAATTTGGGTGAAATTTTTAATTTCTCGTCCGAGAAAATTGTCAACTCAATTTCTCAACTATGATTTTTTAAAACTCTTGTCCGAGAGATTTTTAATGTTTCACCTAAGAGTTTGATTGGGCTTGACCGGAATTAAAATACTCTCAGACGAGAGTTAAGTATTTTCTCGTCCGACAGTTGTATTGACATAAACTCTCGGGTAAACTCTCAGATGAGAGTTTTCAAACTTATCATAGAGTTTTTTTAACTCTTGTTTGAGATTTTATTCTTATAAAAAAACCCCGAAACTCCTATCTCCCCCAACATTCTACACTGGAGCACTATCGTTTTCATTCGGTACTGGAGTTGTCGTTTTTGCTGGACTGGAGCTGTCATTTTCACTAGAGCATTCAAGCCACCATGATCACATAGATTCTTCTAGCCAGGTAAGTCTCTTTTTAGCACGTAGATATAATCTTGATGGTTAGAATCCAATTTCGTGGGGCGAAATTGTGAGACAAGGTTGTCATGGAACGTTTGATACTCTTTTTGGCATGGGATACTCTGTGAGTAGGACTTGAGTAGGCTGTGACGGAAGTTTGATACTTTTTTTCTGCAAGAGTCCACCTTCTTCCTTGAAGATATCGTAGGAAGGTTTATGATTTTGACTCTTTGATAGAATTATTGATTACAAGAAACTACAAATTTGGGGTCTAAACTCTATCAGTCTAAGGTGGGTTTGATTATCTTCTACCAAATAGCAATGACTCAAAAAGATTCACATTTGTTAAGGGTTTTAAACATCTATCATTAATTAGAAGAATTGTTTCAAGATCCCTATTTTATGCCCTCTTTTCAGTTTCTACCTGCAAGTCCAGTCCCACTACTGCCAAGCCTTTTCATGGCATTTTCATTATTTCAATTGAAAATGTTTCATCTTGATTGTACACGTGATTGATGTTAACCACAGGTTTGTATTGGAGGTGGATATAACTTGTGGGTGCCAAAGGTAGAAGGCTCTAAGTGTGAAATTGTTGTAACTAAAGTGTCCTGGAGAGAAACGTTTCTAAGACACCATTAACATCCTAGCTCTAGTGACCATATTTCTTATAGAATACCACTAGGCTTTATCTGGTTGAGGAATTTCACTGCTCTTGTGCAACCCCAAGACAGACTGGATAATGTTCAAAATCTGAGCTCATTTAAGACAGAATAGCTCTTAACACATTGTTTGCAATATCTCTTACTTCCTGAATAAGCTTCCACTTGGACTACCAACTTAGCAACCAAGGAATCTTGATTATGTTGTATTTTATATAGTCATACAATATTTGATGGTCTTCATGTATCTCCAAGGTATTCGTTGAAGAGAATTTAGTTCTTTTTCTTTTTTCCACATTGGAAAATGCTTGATTATTTTTCTGTTCATCTTGGTTTTATCTTTACATGGCCCTTGTTACCCTTCTACTATATGTGATGGGTTATTTTCTTGGGGCTTGTGTTGGCTGAGATTGAGGTGGAGGTATCTCAACTATTTCCTCTTCCTCCCTTGGGGCTTCCTTCTCCATTATTTTTTTTACTCACGGATATTTTCGACAAACTGATTATCTTTTAGAAAATGATCCCAAGTCTTCTCATACTTCTCTAGTTTCCATTCATGGATTAACTTGGTGAGGCCATGGTGATGTAACGTTCTCTACTCATTTCTGGGGTGCTTCTAAATCATCTTTGTGATTTTGGTGAATCAGATAGTATGGCACATTTAATATTTTTTCTCCCTTAAAATGTTGCAAGATTCCAATATGGTATAAGTAAATGAGGTTTAATATTCCCTCAAAATTCTTATATGAAACAAGAAGGTTAATTCATATCAAGGATGTTTTCACCAGGTGTTACCCATTCCTCTAATTATCATACCATTTTAAACTTTTGTTTGCAATTTATACAAAATCTCATCCAATACATCCAAATGGTCAAAACTGAGACTTACATCACTAGATCTTTTTGGGCACCATACCCATTGAGATCTTCTATTATTAGTTCCTTCTTATAGGGACCTAAATTATCCATTCATTTTGATGGAAAATTTCAACAGAACAACTCTAATTCCATGTAAAAATCTCACCTCATGGAAGTGGATTTGCACTCATAGAACTCCAGCTCTACAAATGAATCTGAAACCTTTTGAAGCAGCTATCAAAACTTCACATATACAAACATAAAAATGTTGCATTGGATATAATGAGTTTAAAAAAAATGGATTTATGTTTAGGGTTTCATTCTTTTTTTGTGTTTTTCTTTTATTGTGGATTTAAAGAATATTTTAGGATAACTTGATTTTTTTGAAATAATTTTTGAGAAACACGGGTAGTAATGATGGAATTTCTTTGAGAAAAATGGAGTTTTTTCCCAAAATGGGATGAATTTATCCAAAAATACATTACCTATACAAAATAAGGAAACACTTTCCAAATATGATTCTTTTGATGGGGTTTTCGTTTATGATGTGTTTCACCTAGTAGCTAATTTTTGACATCATGTTATCTGTAATGTAGCTTTTGAGCACAAATTTTGACCTAGAAAAACTACCTACCTCTTTGGTTATGGAAAACCATCAACTGAGATAAATCTGGAGAAAAATGAACCTACAATCCATTCATAATCTAGATTAAAGGGAAATACCTTTCTTAAATAAGTTCCTTTTAGCCAATGGGAGTGTGGTTCAGCAACAAGTTGGACGGTAATCACACTTGTATTAATGTTGTGACCTTGGTCAAGCGTCCCCCCTCCCCTCAAGTGGTGTGGATGATGCCAAGGGCCAGTCCTAGATGATTTTTATGGCACAAAGTGTCTAAAAAATGTCACTCATAGCAGGTTTTCTTAGTTGGAGGACCTCTACTAGCATCCTTTCTAGAACAAGCTCTTTGTATCTTCTAGTTGGCCTATTCGATGGATCTTCCTTGTCTATCACTTGCCTTCTTAACATGGAGTGCATTATCTATGGATTTTGTCTATTGAATTGATATTTAGTTATCAATTTTATGATTATTGGGGGTTTAGGGATTTTTATGAATCTATGATTGTGTTTCACATTCACTTATATCTTTGCTAAATTTGCTACTTGTTGCTATATATAATTTTAGTATTTTGGATGTTTTTTTATCTTATGCCATTCTCTTCTGACCATCTTAAATTTGACATTGAATTTTGAGCTTATTTACATGATTGAAAATTTTAAACTCAGTATTGAAAGTGTAGGTACAAGATTAGGAATAAGTAATTTCTATGTTTAATGAAATGCATGGCATTATAGTAATTCTTCACTTGTTAATATTCCAAGAGTGCATAATTTTTATTTTAGAATTGAATGATCTAACTTCAATTACATTGAGTTCGAGAGTAAATAGTTAAAGCGTAATTATGTAATCACAATTTCTAGTGTTTGAACTGGTCCTTGGAGTATTTGAACTGTGAAATGAATCATATTGTGTTGGGTATAATGTGTTTCCATGCCTCTGTATTTCCCTTTCAATGACCTAATAATGGTATATAATGGAATTCAACTAACTTTTCATCGAAGTCCCCATTTCTTTTCTCGGTTGAACATAGGACAAACAATCATGTTTAAAAGAGTGTGGAGCACAGGACCATCCTTATTCTACACATTTCCTACATTATTGTAAATTTGGTTTATATTATGACGGTCTTTCACCTTACTTAAGGGAATGATAGTGTTAACCTTGTAGATTTTCCCATGGAATTTGGGCTAAAGGTTTACAAATGATGCAAGAATAATGTAAAGAGCCTTATGCATCTTGACTCAACAAATTGGTAGTATCATGTGCATAGCCATGTTGCTTTCTGGAATGAGATGCTAACCCAATATGCATAAATGCCATGCCAATGAAATTTGTACCACCCATTCTGAAAATTTGATAATAGATATTGTTCCGTAATATTGTCGACATGCATATTATAAAAATTCACCTTGTCACTCTAACTGGATTGTAGTAAAACAAATTCTCATTTAGAATTTCCTATTTTGAATCCATTGATTTTGTTTCAAATGTTTATGAGGTGTTGAAGCCTTTTCAAGAACACATTGTTCATCCTTTGGTTTAGTTGATTGTGCAAGAAAATATGAATAAGGAATTTTCCGATTTAATTTTATGGAATACTATTTGGCTCATCATATTCTCTTCATTCTTGGGTTGTTTTGTAATGTTCTTAACCATTTTTGTAAGGCTATTCAACTAGTAGTAAGTCATGCTCACACATATCTCTTTCTTAAGATGTTGCAACAGTCTAATGTGTTATAGATATATGACATTGTGCCTACCTTTACATGTGACATATTTGTGAATCAGGGAAGCTAGCCCCTTCCATTAATTCTTTAGCCAAGTTCCTGGTATCCCAATGGTCCAATTTGGTTTTGGCTTAGACTTGTTTAAGAATGGTGCCCATGTTTTTTCTTATATTTTCTTATTCTTAAACCACTTTTCTCTCTATTGAGCTAGACCTATAACTTGTACAATTGTATCTTCAGAAAGATGTATGGTCAAATTACCAACATTGGCACTCTCCCCATCAAATATATGGGAAAAGGCCCTATTCACCTCAACATTGTATCCATGAAATTTAGTGAGAAACCTCAACTATCCTACACCTTGAAGGACAGTTAAAATTTTAGAGTGTAGGTTTGTAGTTTCAAATTTTGAAAGCTTTATTCTCACTTCTATTTATAAACTCTATATAAACCTTATGAAGAATTCTCAACTATTAAATTTTGAGTTCTGAAAGAGTTACCTCACTGTGTTTCAAAAACTAGAGAGAAAAAAAGAGAAATTGGTATGAAAATGTTTTACAGACTTAAATAACTTTGAAATTGCAAGTTGATTTGGTTTGAGTTATAGAACATAAATTCGTAGAAGCTAAAAATGTTTACTAAGAACCAATTTCATCAATTTGTTTTTTGTGGACATTCTTTAAAAATATGTTTTCTTCCTGGAAATTCTAAGTGGTGGCATACGTGGACTATGCATTGTTTCATTCACAATGCTCTGTTTTTTTACTAGTAAATTCTATCCATGTTTTCCCTTTCCACATAGGAAACAGCCGACCTAGTAACTGACTCTATCTCTAGTTTCAAGAAAAACACAAAGGAATTCAATGGGTTTAGATGGAAATTACGTATACACAACAATGGCAGCATAAGTCAAAATATGAGGGTGCTAGAGTATAATTCAAAACAACGCTTTTTAACTTTGAAAACAGATTATAACTTTGAGAGTAAGATGTGACTTTGCAGAGTTCATATGGGCTTTCAGTAAAGTAATTTCATGAGTGCAATTGAGGAAGTGCTATGAAATAACCAAAGTGTTGAATAGAGTAATGATAGGTTGTATGGAAGTGGTGTTTAGTGAAGTAGTCAAGGTTTATGTAATTATAGGATAGTAAACTAGTGGGTATTGATAAATATAATAGGTAGGATAAGATAGGTTTATTTTCAATAGTAGTAAGTTAGGTTCTGATAATAACATAAGTAATAAAACAATAACTTTAACTTATTGCAAAGGAAAATAGGAGAGGGTTTAATTGGGATTGTAAATCAAAATTTGAAATTTTGAGGTTAATAACTAAAGTTTTAGGATACAGGAAATAGATATAAAAAAGTATTAACATTAACTTTTTATATGAGATTGCTAAAAAAATTCCAAACATTGAAAAATGCTTACCATAATTTTTATACTGTATAACTAATATTGTCGTTGGCTTCAAAATATTGGAGCTATAGTACCTACTATCCATTGGTTGATGACATGACTGTCGATTGATAATTTGTTTTCTAATTTGTCTATGAGGGGACGAAATTTGATTTGATACTATAGCAACAATGGCATCAGGCGAGCCCTCCAGATAACCCTCCATGAGAGGAGGATTATCAGGTACATTGGTTGTTTAGTTATGTCATGTTTTCAAGTAGGTTATATTTATTGTTCGTTGTGAAAAATTGATTAAGGTGAAATTTTTTTGTCCTTCACAGGTGGACACACTCATATGAATCGTGTGCCTAAACATGAAATTGAATAAGAGGAGCCCCATAGACATGTTTCCATTCGTCTCCAATTTCATAGAGCCCATTCTGAGGGGTATATTATACATGGTATAGGTACACATTATATGAATTGCTAGTTAAAATTTTCAAGTTTACGTTATATTCAATGTTGAACAGGTGATTTTTTTTTTCAAATGACATGTGTTTAATACGAAAACATTATGCTCCATAGGTGAAAATGTAGGAGTTGGGGTTGGACCTATTGTTGGTGAGGGGAAAAGTAGAAAAATGTCTCAGCCTGTGGCATCCATCCCACACTTGGATACTTCTCATTCAGGTAAAATATAAAGTAAAATTTATTTTTTTATTTATGTTTAATGTGAAACTTATTGTGTTCTCATGTAATTGTGTTATAAAACAATTTAATTTTTTTTACAGTGGCTAGTAGAGACGTTCACTCCTAGAAGGGAACAATCCTAGTATGAGCGAAGAGGATGAGATAGTTTCTCCATGAGGTATTTTCAAATGACCAGACAAGTTTTCCTAATAAAATTTTTCCTTATAAGTTATTTAATTTTTAATATGTGCAATAATTTAACATGTCACAGGTGGTGGTCATCGCCCTCCTAGGGGGAGAGGTCATAGGGTTCATGAGTTTTCTCGAAATCCGAGCTATGATCTCTTTTACACCCATCTTGGTGATATTTCTGAGTAGATGCCTTGTGAAGATACCATCTCCTTACTTACTATTGATGGGATGAGGGAGCATTCCACGATATTGCACAATGAATTTCAAAATTGCAATCTCTTTGCCCCTAGTCAAAATTTTCTCCAAATTGTTTTGCACAATTTGGAGAGTTTGATAGAGGCTTATCGTGGGGTTGGACCATGATGCGTTGGAGGAGAGTGTCAGTGATTGGTATCCACTCCTACAATGAAGTTAAAATTAGGGTCACTAAAGAAATGGCCTTCTCACTATTTTACTTACGACCTGAAGAAAAAAAACATCTGAATATTGCAAGATTCAATGATCCCAATATTGCACCTTATATTTATGAGAACCTATATGCATACGGGAAGTTACCAAATAATGATGAGGTGCCACAATATTTTGTTAGGATGTTTTTTTTTCAATTCCGAGAGCACATGGACCCTAACTATATTGTTAGTATGAATCCTTTGTCGAAGTGTACGAAAAAGGACCACTTTAGCTACGCATAACTAATAGCCCTAACAACAAAAGTGGCTACCAATATCTTCAGATCTACGGTTAGTTGAACAAGAAAAGAGCTGCAAAAAACCAGATCTATGCATGGAAAGACATTAAGCAGTAAAAACAAGGGTTTGCTCCATATACCAATAGACAAGACAAGAACAATTTTTGAAAGAATTTTTGTATAAATTGGTCACTTGGGAGGAAAACAAGAAGGCGTATCCAATTCTCCTCAGTGGGATGGGTTCTTGGAAGTCCTCAGCACTTCAGATCTAATATTTCTCTCTCTTGTTGGTGTAGAAAACCCAATGCAAAGAAAAGAGCTCAATGGGAGCTCACACAACAAATGATGGAAAAATGTGACCAAGTGTATAGATCCAGAGTGATCTAATAGGCAACAAAAGGTAAAGAATGGTAGGAAAAACCTTCCTATTTATAACAAAATATTGGGTCATTCTAGATCTTGGTGCATGATTAAAATAATGTTAACCAAATCTAGATCCACCTTTTATGGAATATTTTATTATATTTGTTGGAGGAAAAAGTATTTGACTTGGGTCAAATCCCTTTATTTGTTAATAATAAATAAATAAATGATTTATTTATCTTTTTAAGGAAGTGGTTGAAGGATAATTAAATAAATAATGATTTATTTAATTATTTGTGGGTGATTTGGTCATATTTAACAAGGAATATTATCTAAATAAGATTAAAATAATTATTCCTAGAAAATAATAAGATAAATAAAGGTTTATCTAATTAATTTCTTTGTTTTTGGGTTAAACATGACTAGGAATAATAATTAAATTATGGCTTAATTAATTATTCCATGAGGAAAATTAAACAAAATGGGTTTGTTTAATATTTCCTTTTGGGGTTTCCTATTTTGACCATAAACAACCTAATAAATGTGGTTTATTAAGTTATTTTACATAGTGAAAGCAATTTTACTTAGGGTAAAATTGGTCTTACATGGTGTACTTGGGTCCATCTAATGATAATAGCTTAGATGACCAAAAAATGGTGTAACATATTGCCCCCCAGCGTGCGAGTGTCAGGAGAAAATCGTATGACCGAAGTACGTTGTAAGAACTCAATCACCAGACAACAAAAGGGAAGTCAGAGAGAGAAATGAAAGGTAGATAGTGTGCTGAAGAACTAGACCCTGAGGAGACGAGACTCGCAAGTGCAACAAGTCTCTTTTTATGAGAGGGTACCTGTGCTGAAGGCGACGGGGGAGGCATACCTATGCCCGCCGAGACAAAGTAAAAAAGAATAGTGTGTCCAGTAAACAAGGGACCGAACCATAAAGTACAGTCGGCATAATCATGAGCCAGATAAAAATACAATGAGGAATCCCACATACATGTTGTGCTTGGGATAACAGCCAAGACTGATACAAATAATATCTGAGTACATGAGATATAAGTACAACCCAAATGCCCCCTGTAAATGGGGAAGGGCTCACAAAATCTGACTGATACATGCAAATCAAAGAGGCGCTGCAAGTGGCTAAGGCCAACATCATCAAATATCTGGAGCTGCATCGAAGGCTGCAAGGAGGAGGTCATCCGGGCATGTGGGGGCCTACCTGCAGGGCCACCCCCTCATGAGGGTTGAGACATCTCACACACACCTGAGAATCATCAAGAGCCGCTGCTGTATCACTGAACCATCAAGTATACGGATCTCGAACATGCGGAAAGGAGGTGGAGTGGAGAAACAATCAAGTCAAAGGGAAATGAGAGATCCCTTTGCCTGATCTGAGGCACCGAACAAGAGTGGAAGCCGGAACCAAGGTACACCACCCTCTAGACCTGGCCTCTGGAATGAATGAGTTGATGTCGACAGAAGGAGGTCCACCATAGGTGAGGCAATGAGAGATCCTCAACTACGGCACGAGAGAAAATAGTAGAGCGACGGACAGACTGACACTAATGATGATAGTGAAATGGAAGGGACTGAGTGGTGAATGGACGACTTCCCTTGTCAGAGCATAAAGGGCATGAATGAGATGGCAGCGACTGACATGATAGCATAAGGGATAGGGGACAGTGGGACTAAAGGTCATAATGGGTGACACAAGAGAGAGACCAAGCAATGAGGGATGGAGGGTTATAGCGGGGTACAAAGGGACTCGGGATAGACTCCATGAATGCGATGATGACTCAAATTGGATGCTCTAAACAAGGGTGACTCGATGGTGCTGCCACACAGTAAAGGCCCAATGGGGGACCATGAAAACTTGATTACAAGATGGTAACTCATGACGAAAATCGACACGAACAAAGACAAGTAAGGAGGAAAAATGGTGCCCCAAGTACAAGTGTCGTAAGTGAGGAAATTCGATTTTAGGGAGAGGTGAAGCGACCCTTCTTGGACAAAATGTGTCCTGGTGAAGTATCAAATAACAAAAAACTAACAGATACCCATTTTAGGGCTCGGTGAGAGCTTTCCAACGGTGCAGACGACTTGTCGAACGGGGCTACGGTATGGTCGCAACAGTCGAAAGAAGAAACAGGGGTTCTCTTTTAATAAGGCAGTTTTCCCTCCAAATTCACTCATTTGCTATTGTTGCTGTTGTGAATGTAGAGAGGAGAGAAGGCCCTAAATCTTGTGGCGAGCGTAGCAGACAAACCGACCATTGGAATCGAGATCTGTTAGTTGCAGGTAAGAGGCCTAACCTTACTCCTTCATTTTGATGGTTTGAAAGTTCAGTTTAGGGCCCAAAATCTCAGAAACAGTCCCTCCTTCATCTCTACGGCCAGGTCGCACTTTTTGGGCCAAAAAGTGCGACCTGGGAAGCAAGTTTCAGGGCAAAAAGTGCGACCTGTCCCAGAATTGGGTAGAAAACTGCGACCTGGGAGATGAAGGGTTTTTAGTGATGTTTTATGGCTGAGAGTTGGGTTTTTGTGTTTGGTTATGGTATTCCCGATCTGTATGCTGAAAAAGATGATGTTTTTGTGCAGGTATGGCAGATTTACGGGTTAACTGGAGAGAGAGAGACCTAGGTACATTACGGGCAGAGATCCAGGCGGATCAGGGTGTCCGTCGTGTGTTGGCCAGGTTTGGGGTTCTAAAGTTTTTGGAGAACCCTTTGATGAGAGCAGGAGAGCCTTTGCTGGCCTGGATTATCAGTTATTGGGATCCAGAGCATGAGGTCTTTGTAGTGCAGGGGCACAGGATTGAACTGACAGTCTAGGATGTGTATTTCCTGACGGGTCTCCCTCCACTGGGGATGGTGGGAAACACGCAGCCAGTATTACCGCGGGGGTGGCATATCATGGAGTTTGTGGAGCGACATTGTCGACCGGGTCTCCAAGTCAAGGGGACTCGGATACCGATCGGGGACCTAGAGAGATTAGAGACCCGTGCAGTGGTCGCAGCAGTGCTGTGTATCCTGGGCAACCAGGCGCTCCATCACATCACTGGGGGGCAGATGATGATTGTGGAGAGTGCGTTGAGTGGGACCTACTATGGGTGGGCCCAAATGATGCTGGTGTCACTAAAGCGACAGTTGTCGCTCTGCAAGCGGCAAGTGAACCACGATTGCTCGTATGGGACTTTATTGTGCGCCTTCTTCTTTGAGAAGATCCCGACCTAGCGGCCTCGTATACAGCTCCTAGATGGGGGCCCGAGAGAGCCCAGGATGCACCGGTGGGGGCGGCTACTGTGCAGAGGAGGAGGAGGGGCGGTCGGGCGAGTGTTTTGACATGAGTTCTTTGCCTATTGGGATCAGATGTCGTTATACATAGACGACTATCCCTATAGTGGGATGAGTTATTGTGGGGATCCAGACCTACCACTTCCGCCTGGTCGAGTATGGGGGCCCGATGGTAAGTGATAAGTAACTATTCTTGTATGGGGATGTTAAATTTATTGAATAGTAGATATGGTACTAATTCATGTACTTTTGGTATGCAGATATAGCTCCGGTAAAACCGGTCGGATATATGGGGCGCCCGGCAGCCTCTGGAGCTGCAGGGCCGAGTGGGTTGAGAGCAACGCGCAATGAGGATGCGGCCGCCCTTCTAGAGGACATCCGCCGTAGATGCGAGACGTTGCTGACCAGAGTTTCAGAGCATGGGTGGCAAGATTTAGACGACCAGTATG
Organism: Pinus albicaulis; assembly: GCA_034641835.2. Lineage (NCBI taxonomy): Eukaryota > Viridiplantae > Streptophyta > Pinopsida > Pinales > Pinaceae > Pinus > Pinus albicaulis. Next base: position 1,059,478,680 of record CM076577.1, on the reverse strand, counting down.
TGGAGGCATGCATTGGTCTTCCCTCGGAATGGCGAGGTGTCATGCGGCGCATGGCGATGGATGGTCAAGGCATACGTGATCTACGGGCTGCAGGGGCAGAGCCATTGGCTCTGGATCCGCCAAATATTCAGTAGGTGTGGGGCATGTGGTGCCTCCTAGTGTGTATGTAGGGGCAGTTGGTGCCCCCAGTTTTGAGTTTTTTGTAACATGCTATGGGCATGTCGTATGTATCAGAGTAGATGGACTCTAAACACATGTTTTGTAACACATATTATGGATATGCATTGTGTTGAATGATTATAAATTTTATTGTATTATATGAAATGCGTGTGATAAATGCCAATCTAGAACATGCTTTGCAATACTATCTACATAATGATTATGTTCTCGAGGTACATGGTTGAAAGTTATGGTTTCAAATGCATGTATCAAGAGTTTCACTTGTAAATAGCGTCTAAACAGCATAGGGTTATGCACACGATAAACACCATTTAGTTGCATGACAAGAAGTAGGGAATCCAAACGAACGTGCAGATGGAGGATGCGATGGAAGAGGGCATCGACTAAGAGACCACGCACTGCATCATATTCGGCCTGATTGTTGGTGGCAGAACCAATGCAGACCCCGTTGGAGAGAACAAGGGCATGCAAGGGGGTGAAGATGGCCCAACCTGCCGAGGCTAGATTCCGGGAGTAACGACTTGCACCATCGGCATAACTGATAAAGGATGTGGACGGGGGGTCCTGCGGAATGGTGTTACAGGACAAAAAATGAGGGGAGGAGAGACAATGACGGCAGCATGAGTGGACAGAAGACATCGAGCGGCAACTGCAGGAGGGAGTGCAAGGAGCAGGATGACTATGACTTATATACAAACTAGAGGGTGGTATATGAGGGCTATCAGAAGTATGGTGAGGACTCGGGCTGCGGAGGTCAACATAGATACGGGTGGAGTGATCTCGTGTATGGGTAGAAAAGAGGTGGTCGGGCGAAACAACAGCGGAGGATGCAGGGGGACTGGGCTCCGAGTGTCTCACAGAGGAGGATAGGTAAAGAATGGTTGTGGTAGACTCCGTCATCTGAACATCAGGGGGGGGAATGTCGATGGGGGATGGGGGATCCTCAGGCTGGCCCGAAGCATACTGCGCGAGTATGGGAGAGGCGGATTGATTATGTTCAACCTCATACTCTCGGACTACCTCTAAAGAGGCACGGTAATGCGTCAGGTGAGGACAATGGTGGGAGTAATGGCCATGAACACCGCACAAATCACAGGGTTTGTTGGTGCGGAGAGTCTTGGGGTTCTTGGTTACGGACGAAGAAGGAAGGGAGGCTTCAGGGACCGTAGACTCAGGAACACAACTTTAACCATGGGCTGGATACGAGGCAACTCGGGACAAGCATGGGTGGCATGACCGGTGACATCACACAAGGCACAAGGCTTTGCGGGTGGAGGAGGGTCTGGGTCAGTCGTGGTGGTCTTGTCTTTGGGTGCCCCCTTGCGAGCTTTTCCTTTCTTCCTGGGAGCCATCATGATAGGAGAAGGGTCCTGTGGAGGTGCTGGGGGCATAGTGGCAATGGGGGAAGCGAGGGGGACGGGTTGAACCGGTGTCAAAGCCATGTAGGGTTTAGGGTTACTAGGAGGGGTAGCTGCTGGAGGATCAAGGTACCAGACTGGTATGCCCAAGGTCAGGTTAGGGAGAGAGAGGGTGGCCATGACGGGGACAGAATATACTCCGGGAGGGGGAGCCAGGAAAGGTATCTTCCCAGCACGGAAATGACCAGGAGGGACGGCTCCTAGATGGTGAAGGCCTGGGGGAACCAATCCAGGAGGATAAAGGGGTTCAGGGATACCAGCTGTAGGGGGAGGGCCAGAAGGAGGAGGTCCGGCTGGCTGAGATGAATGGCTAGGGGCGGGTTGTGGAGGGCGAGGGGGAGGTTGCTGACTAGCCGAAGCAGGCCGCTTAAGGGCAGCCTGAGACGAGTGCATCATGCAAACATTCGATAAGCTGGGATCGGTGATAGGAGGAGGGGGGAGATTAGGAAAATTTCCAAGCAGGGAGGAATCTTTGTAAACGCCGGGGGGACACTGGTCAAGGAATCAACGATTTGCTTGTTGGCTACAGAAGAGATGGTCGTCTCAGGTGAGGTCTGATATTTTGGCTCATGATATGTCAACTCGTCAATGGTGACTATCTTTCCATTATGGGGGAAAGACATCTTGCGGAAAACCGCGGATGGGACAGCAGACATAGCATAGGTGTAGCTTCACCCCAATAGAATGTTGTAGTCTAGCGGGGCGTCGATGACTTCGACGTCAACGCAAACCGTCTTACCGACGAGGGTGATAGGACAATTACGAAACAGGCCAATGGGCTGGGAGGCATGGTCGTCCCACGCTTGAAGGGTGATCGTGGAAGGGGCCAACTCAGGGGATCCGAGTTGCTTCCAAACCGAAGCGGACATCACTCAAGTGGATGCCCCCTCATCAATTATACACCGGGAAATGTTGGCGTTCCGGATTTTGACTGGGATTTGGAAGGCGACGGAAGGAGGGAGAGGAGGATGGTCCGATTGAGTGGCGTCGAAAAAAATCATTTGGTCATTAGCAGGATCTACAACACCCACGGCAGATAGTAGAGCCTTCTTTTGGGAAGGCCACAACTGGAGGAGTTCTAGTGTGGAAATGGCAGTAGGAGATTGCGCCAAATCATCTACTATACTATACAAATGAGCAGCTTGACCGGAAGCAGCGTTTCGACGTAGGGGTCCCTTAGGAATCTTGGTATGAACCTAAACTTTGGGTTGAGGGATATGTAAGGGGCCACTGGATGTCGAAAGAGGCTCTATAGAATCTGAAGAAGGACACTCGGGGGCAGACTGAGCAGGAGGCTTGGGGTACTGGCAAGACCGAGTTTGAAGGTGAAGGTCGACGGTCGGGGAAGGATCGGAGTGCATCATAAGGATCTGGTAATCAGAGGAACCAGAAAGGGAAGGGGGAGTGGCGACCTGGCTGTCAGGCGGTTGGGTAGCCACGAAACCTTGTTGAGGGAAAGGATCAGTAAACACAGCTGGTTGGGTAGTGGCCACATTAGGAGGAGCATGAGGGGAGGAGTGTTGTTCGCGCAATGTGGGTTGAGACTCCGACATCTTCCGCATCTAGGGTAAGAGGAGACAATCGTGGGTGTAATGGCCATAAACACCGCAACACAAACAAGGCTTATTTGTGCGAAGCGACCTATCTGGCTTGGGCTGAGTGCCCTGTTGCTGGTTGGCAGTGTTAGGGTCAACACCAGGATTGGGTCCACGGGTACGAGGGGCAGATTGGTTTGGATTGCCTCTCTGCCTTCTTTGAGAAGAACGGGGATTAGTCGCGCCCTGCTGTGCAAATACTTTCCCTGAAAATGGCTGTAAGTGTTGTTGCGGGTTTGGAGGAGGCAAGGGAGATGGAAGCGCATATGCTGGAGGAGCTGGCGCACTAGGCTGCGGATAAAGGTAATGGTTAGGTTGGGCAACATTGAGGTAAGCAGGAGGTTGGGCAAAAGGAGGAGGTATGCCATATCCTGGATACATGCTACCGGGAGGGGGAAGAGTGCTAGAGGTGCTGGCCCCTCCCTGAGGGAGACCATAGCCCATAGCAGGTTGAGTGTATGGATGGGAAAGGGCTCCAATGATACCGTCGGCGGAATGAGATGCCCCCGGGGCGTTAGCGCCGCCGGGCCTGGGGAGGTCAGGAAGAGTGGTATAAACATAACCAGATTGAGCGTAGATCAGGTCATATTTCAAGGCTATTTGGAGGGCGGCTTCTTCGGTTTGAGGAAAGTGAGAGGCGACATCTTTGCCGATAGGAGCTAAGAGGGTGCGAAGGAACCAGTCCATGTAAACCCAATCTTCGAAGGGGGGGGCTCGACATAAGCTCTATCTTCGTCGCCATTCCTGAACATGGGCAGAAAGGCGGGTCGAAGAGGTTTGCTTGAATGAAGTCAAGAGCTATGTGCCAGTATCGTATCGGAGAGGGAGCTGGAAATAAGATAAAAAGGCTTGGGCAAGGGTCGCAAAGGTGGTATGGGAAGATGTGGCTTGGTCAACATACCATTTAGAAGCTTCGCCGGTAAGTGTGCGTTGGAACAAACGAAGATGGATGGAGTCATCGGTAATGGAATTGGAGGAACAACACATGTGGAAAGATCAGACATGATTGGTTGGATCTTCTCCAGCAAGGCCTTCGAACTTAGGGATGTTGGAGGGGAGCTTGGTTGGCATAGCAGACCAACCAACATCGTGGCGGATAGGGTCATTGATCAACTGATTGAAATCGGGGAGGCTGAGGCCTACAATGTACGGCAGCAAGGGTATGGCCGAGGTAGTTCCTGTGGCGGTTCCGCTAATAGTGGTTCGGGCATTAGGGCCTGGAGCACCGCTAACGTTAGGCCCTGGACCAGACATAGTGAAGGTGGCAGGGGGAGAACCAGGAGGAGAGGGAAAACCCAATGAATTAGAAGAGGAGTTGGAGTGCAGACTCAGAGGAGGACTGGCTCGACGACGGCGGGATGGAGTAGGTCGATCGACCGGAAACTGAGGGTGAAGGCCAAGAAGTCTCCCGGAAATGCGCCTTGGGGGCGCAATGATGACGGGAAGAAGGAAACCGACAAGGGAAAAAAGGGACAGAATAAAGTGAGGTCAAGGGCAGAAAAAGTGCAGTGACAATTGATTTTAGAGTCTTTGCCAGGTGGTGTTAACCAGGCGCTTCTTCACTTAGGGTCAGTATGTGGTGTGCGTTAATTTTAATTTTTAAACCCTTTCCGTTTTGAGAGCAATAAAATGTGTGCTGCGTAACTGCAAATAAATCTGCAGAGAACAGTATATAATGCTGAAATAACAGAAAAATAACAGCTACTATTGCATCGATTCAACCCAAGAAGGCGGGTCGCTCAAAACTAATGTAAAAAAGGGAAAAAATCTAGTCAAAACACACTTAAAAATAGGCCAATAGATCTAGGCTCAAAAGGGACAGGGATCTAAAGGATAAAGCTGCTGAAAAGAGGTGCAGATCACAGCCAAGAGACAGAGGCAAGGTGGCTGGAAAAAAGGGAAGAAATCAGCAAAAAGCGGAAAGGACAGGGAGGAGGTCCTAAAGAGAGGTCCAAACAAAACGACAAGAGGTGATTTGCAAGGAAGGAAGGCTGATTTAAAGGGATCTGAGGAGGAGGTTCCAGATCGGAAAAAAGGAAGGCTGAAACTCTGAAAAATAGACGGCTAAAACAGCTAAAACTCTTCCATAAAAAGTGGAGGGTACTAAAACCCTAGGGGGCTAAGTTCCCACTTAGATGAGTAAAAAAAAATCAAAACTTGGTCAAAGCGGGCTGAGACAGAGGCTGGAAAACCCTGACAGAAGCTTCAGCAAAACCCAGAAAATTTGTAGAAAAACCACTGAAAAATTGGCAGGTCCCAGGTTCTGACCTGTTTTCAGTGCAGGTCGCAGAAAAGAGGCTGAAAAGTGCGACCTGGAGGTCCAGGTCGCAGGTTATGGGTCAAAACGTGTGACCCCCCGTTCCGGTTGTCTCGGCGGCAGATTTTCAGAAAAGTTACCGTCTCAGTTGCGGCTGGTGTCGCTTACCTACGCAATAGGGCCAGAAACACACGGAAGTTAGAAATTTTAATGTTTTAGGGTTTTATGTGAGAAAAACACATAAAAATAGGAAAAATAAACAGATGAAAAGAAACCCTAGGGTCTGAAGTAGCTAGATATGCAGGAATATGAAAAACGACAGCGGTCGTAATTTAAAACCCGTGTGGAGTCGCCATTTGTTAGTATGAATCCTTTGTCGAAGTGTACGAAAAAGGACCACTTTAGCTACACATAACTAATAGCCCTAACAATAAAAGTGGCTGCCAATATCTTCATATCTGCGGTTAGTTGAACAAGAAAAGAGCTGCAAAAAAACCAGATCTATGCATGGAAAGACATTAAGCAGTAAAAACAAGGGTTTGCTCCATATACCAATAGACAAGACAAGAATAATTTTTGAAAGAATTTTTGTATTAATTGGGCACCTGGGAGGAAAACAAGAAGGCGTATCCAATTCTCCTCAGTGGGATGGGTTCTTGGAAGTCCTCAGCACTTCAAATCTAATATTTCTCTCTCTTGTTGGTGTAGAAAACCCAATGCAAAGAATAGAGCTCAATGGGAGCTCACACAGCAAATGATGGAAAAATGGGACCAAGTGTATAGATCCAGAGTGATCTAATAGGCAACAAAGGTGAAGAATGGTAGGAAAAACCCTCCTATTTATAACAAAATATTGGGTCATTCTAGATCTTGGTGCATGATTAAAATAATGTTAACCAAATCTAGATCCACCTTTTATGGAATATTTTATTATATTTGTTGGAGGGAAAAAGTATTTGACTTGGGTCAAATCCCTTTATTTGTCGAAAATAAATAAATAAATGATTTATTTATCTTTTTAAGGAAGCGGTTAGAAGATAATCAAATAAATAATGATTTATTTAATTATTTGTGGGTGATTTTGTCATATTTAACAAGGAATATTATCTAAATAAGATTAAATAATTATTCCTAGAAAATAATAAGATAAATAAAGGTTTATCTAATTAATTTCTTTGTTTTTGGGTTAAACATGACTAGGAATAATAATTAAATTATGGTTTAATTAATTATTCCATGAGGAAAAATAAACAAAATGGGTTTGTTTAATATTTCTTTTTGGGGTTTTCTGTTTTGACCATAAACAACCTAATAAATGTGGTTTATTAAGTTATTTTACATAGTGAAAGCAATTTTACTTAGGGTAAAATTGGTCTTACATGGTGTAGTTGGGTCCATCTAATGATAATAGGTTAGATGACCAAAAAATGGTGTAACATATATAAATACTGGGTCCAAATTATATGGAGCTAGAAAAGTTCATACATATGAACGATCTGATGCTATGCGAGATGTTGGGTTTAAGCCTCCAGCACCTCGTTTAGTGCCTCGACCACCTAGGGTAGTTACACTTCCAGAGGGGTTACCCCTTATCTCCAGTGCTGCATCACATATGAGGGAGAGGATACAAGAACATATTGCAGTTGCTTTAGGAGGGGTGGAAGTTGGCTTACGTACAAGCCAACCTTCATCTAGTGTAGGATTTCATTCATTTGTGAGTACACTAGATGATGTGTTGAGGGAGATGGAGTGAGATGAGCTTCTGGAGTATGCATCCTCATGCATATACCACTATGACTGATCCATTAGACAACAAATGCACACCATGGGTGAGGTATGTACAAGCATGTTTTGATCTATTTTAAAATACACATTTATAAGTTGAGCTAGAGTGCGTGTAACATGTTTTTTTGGTGTATATACATTAAGTATCCAAAAACTTACGCCAATATATTTATTTAACTTATGAAATTTACAACATTGCCTTTCCCCTGATCCTCATTTTGTAGATCATGGACATGATCATGTACAGGTGCCACATTCATTACTATCTATCTATATTTTCGTACATCAAATTGAAAATGAATTTCTGTCACATAATTTTATATGATATGAGTCTTAACATTATGGAATTTTCAGGTTAGCGCTACACATCAAGGGTTTCCTGAAGTGATTATTCCTTCTCAGGTTCCAATCTTGACATATGTATTGATACTTTTTGTTAAGCATATGTATTATGTTTATTATATTTCTTTTCACAAACTTCTCTATTAAATTTTGTTTATACTTTTTAGGCTACAGATAATATTGAGATGATGCAAATTGAGCCTTAAGGAGATCGTGTAGACTTTGGGTCAGAGAGTCTACATTAAACCATGGTAACCTCTTACCATTTCTTCGTTGGTATAATTGCCACATTATAAATAGGCTATCTAGTGAGTTTATAGAGAGTTGAGAGGTTCCTTTATGTATCTATTGAATTCTAAAACTAATATTTAATTTTTAGTAAAAAATTTGAGCCATAGTCAATTCGCTAGGTTATTGACAATATAGGTGATTCATTTGTCTTAGAGTAATATGCACATTTGTTTCCTTGACCATATCAGACACTGTCATAATGTCAATATGTCGTACTTCCTACTCAAGTCCCTGGAAAATAAAGAAGCCCATGCACAAAAAGAAAACATACCAAGATATTTCATCTCTCACCATGGCCTTATCAGGTTACTTATGGTACAATCTCTAAACAAAGCAAGAAAATCTTGGGAAGAAGTCATTGCAACTCCAATGGTTGCAACTTCACTAAATGAGCCCAATGTTGTGTGACTCCACCCATTGCAATTATGAAGGAGGAAAAATATATTGTCATTAATCCCTTGGCTACAAAGTACCTACTAATTCATAGAAGGAAAGTGATATTGGCATAGAAGGAAGAAGAGACAAATTCTATTACACCATAGAAGGAAAGTGATATTGGCATTGAGATAATTAGTAGCAAACCAACCACCGAGAGAATGAGAGGGCATAAAAATATGCCCCCTAGTGTTCCAGGAAAGAAGAGGACATGATACATTCTTACCACCACCCAAACCCCTGCTACTCCAAAAAAACAAGTAAGGGCAGAAGAAATCCTAGAACACCAAGAAGACACTACCCCTACTAAAACATAAGAACTAGTAAAGTCAGTGACCTAGGGTTGGAAGAATTTGGTCTAATAGACTCCATAATAACCAGCAAGGAGTGCTCTTAAGGAAGATTTTTCCACTTTGATGGATGATAATTACATTATGAGGCCATGGATATAGTTTCTTCTAATCTAAAGGACATGATGGTTTCTATTCCCACAAACACAATTGATGCTACTCTCAAGGACACAATTGTTGCCACTCCTGTAGGCACACTGATTGACACTTTTATCATTGACCATGAAGAAGAAAGCACTACTTCTCCGATGGGCACACCTACAACCACTCATGTAGAGACCATTTTCTAAGAACTAATTCTTTCCATTCCTACAAATCATAAAAATGTAAGGTGATTTCCCTCTTTACCTCTGTATACCTCACTTCTTAGTCAAAATAAGTTACTTAGAATAAAGCTCTAGGAATTGCAATTCAAGACTGATGGAATGAGGAAAAACTTGTATTAATGAAAATCCTTGGTTTGGAATGTATCTTCTTGGATGAAAACAACTAGAGAGGGATTTAAAAGGAGGGAGGACGAAAAGCAATGGGAATAGTGGAAAATTTTCCTAGCTAAACTTTCTGACAACTGTAAATTTTTCCACATGAAGAACAAAATACAGTCAACATTCATAAAAGGCTTGAATTCAATTCACATTCACATTGGTTTGTACCCCTTTTCTATTGTAGTAATTCTTTGGAGGATTCTGCACATTTGAATGATTAGGTCTAGGAGCTTGGGCATTTCGTTTTTGAGGTTCTCTTTGGGTGTTCGCGGTGGGTTTACAATTTTATAATTATTAGGAGTATGGTTCTATCTAGCCAGGGTTTGGATGTAGTATGAAAATGTAAAAAGTCAAAGCCAAGACATGGATTTTTTCTATTTGATAGGCAAGAACATGGCTTGATCTAAGGTTTGTGGCTTAGCTCTCATCACTTAAAGCATAAGATCTTCTTCAACCCTCAATGAAAGCTTCTATCTAAGTGGCCTTAGTGACATTATCCTTAATCCTAGATTGGGGTTCCTACCATCTATTCTACTGTACAAATATTGGAATCCTAACCGCCCTATTTTATATTCATCAACTAGGTAATGGCGTTCCATTTTGTTGTAGTTAAAGTATTTGAAAAACTGGATTGGTGGATGAGGTCTCTAAAATACTAAATGGAGTTAGGATTCATGTTATTAAACCCATCATGGGCATCAGTGGAGATTCCATTCTATCCACTTGGACCTATTAAAATTTGATTGGAAGGAAAGAACTTAGCCAACACATCATTCATTGGAAATATTTATCAGAACATCAAATGCTATTGCATGTCTCCTTCGTATGTCAGAATCAACCAGAATCCTATACTTGTCAACCCAAATACAAACTTACTAATTTAGAAAAAATTAAAGCAAGATCCATTCTGTTGACATACTGACTAATATATCATTTAGAAGAATTTTCCATATGCATTGATTAAATTAAATCCTATACAAAACACCTAATATGCCGATTAAAAAAAACATATGCTAAAAAAACAGTATGATGACTTGCTACTTTGTCTAATCTGTGTTTTCGTGTGTTGGTTCCTCATCTACAATGCCCATGGATTCTATAATCTGTAGCACTGTGTTCTAATCCTTATTTTCCCCTTGCTCTGACATCCTCTAGTTGTATGCCATCAAATTTGCATATTTTATTCAATTTTTCTACCAAAATTTTGAGAATGTTACACTCTGTATTGAGGATGGCAAATTGTTGCTTGACTTGTAAAGGGTGTTTATAATTTCTTCTATTTGTGCCACTATTTTTAATATTCATTGAATTTGGTAATGAGAGAAAGAATATACGCCCCGTTTCCTTGTACCATATCTTCATTAGACCTTACAATGCTCCTTGGCTCAAGCATGTCGCAATATTCCATAGTGTGCAAATGAACTGATAAAAAAAAGGCTGAGAATTTACTGGCTTCCAAATTTAAATAAAAGAAGCAGGAAGATTAAGTTATTTATGTCAATAGGCAATCAGGCCTTTGGAATGAGACCTGTAGGAGGAGTAAGGAAATTTTTAGCACCAGTTCTCAGAGTCTTAGGGGAAAGAATCATTCCCAGAAAATGAAACTTAACAGCAGAAGTTCAAAGTGACTGACTGTCATACAAAGAGTTAAAATGAAACCAAAAGTCTATCTGTGAGCCAATAACGAGGTTGAGAGAAGACCAAGAGAATATAAAAATGGAACCAGGATGCGAGAGCCAGCGCTTAAACCTTGGCCCTTTAGGTATCAGAAATTCAATTTTGAAAACAGGATTTCTAAGTCTAGAAAAAAACTGAGATACAATCAACCAAAATGTGAGCTTTGAAAGACTCATCTGAAATAGGCCAACCTGAGGATAGACATGCATAGGAGTTCACCATGCTCCCGTTTGGATGAAATATGATTGATCATTATCCCATCTGCCATGGAGAAGATTAAATCCATGTCTTCAATACCTCTTGTCCCTGTAACCTTAGACATGTGCAAGGGGATTCTGCTTCTTGTCCTATTTATGGTTGTCTAGGTGGATACGCCTGCATGTGAGGGACACATGGTATGTTATGATTGAGCTACTTGTCATTAAATCATACTGGGTGAATGATGAAATCCCTTGGAAAGGTAGGATCCCTTTTACCTAGAGAACTCATTTTTAATTTTATTTCCATATTAGCCATTGGATCAGTTTGTCTCTCGTGGTTCTCGAGGACATGGAAGCAAGTGATTTCTTGGAATTTTGAAGCCTCATATTGTGCTCTATTCAGGATTGAAGCAAGTCTGTGATGAGCCGGGCTTTTCTTGATCATAAACTTGACAATTATGCTTGAATCTCCTAAGATGATGATGAATGTGTTTTTTTGCTGCTAATCTTAGCCCCTATAGTAATGAACAGGCTTCTTCCTGGTTGGTAGAGAGTGTTCCCAAGCCACAAGCATAAGACCATTCCAGTTTTCCTATCGGATCAATGAGGATCTACCCCAACTCCTATCACCATGTTGGTCAGGGTTATATCACTGGAAGTTGTAACTTTATTTTTGATTTAATACCACCATTGTTAGCCCCTAGGGGGCAGCTCAATTGGTGATGGCCGTTAAAATAAAGTGTAGTGACTATCCTCCAAGAGGCATGATCACAATTTCTCGGTGTAGTGTTAAGTACACTTGCATAATGAATCACAATGAGAATATTTCAGTGAAGAAACCGACATGAAGGTTTATTCATAATGACAAAGTTGTGATCTCATTAAGGACTTAATCCTTCATGCCAATACTTAAATACTGTATGCTCAATCTTGGCACATGTTTTCACAACAAGTTCTTAGTTTCATTGTCCACGATATGAACAGTGGCAGCCCATTATATTACCATGCAACCCCTAGGAAGATTGATATTTAGTTCTGGGCCTTATTCTCCATTCCATCTATTAAATTTGAAGGGCCAACTTGGTAGAGGTCTTCATCTAATAGAAAAAATTACCTCATCCTGCGGAGCATATGTCAGTTCTAAACAAAAAAAACCAAATTAGAATACAAAGAACTTAATGCAATTAAGAGATGAAAATACATATACAGAAGATACTTACTTGGAGCTTATCTCTGCTACATCATTTTTCTGCACCTTGATTTTCTTTGTTTCCCTAGAAAGTTTGGTCCTTTACAGCCCTTGACAACATATGATCTAGCTTTTTCTTGCCTTCTAGGATCTTGATATTGAATCTGTTGTATCTTTGTGATTTAAGATCCCAAATATATGATCTTCAATCCTGTAGTAGCCCTTTGAGTCTTCTTTCCAATGCCATAGTTCTGACCCGATTTGGATTCTTCAAGGATAAGTTATGTTCAATCTCTCACAATGATCTAATTATGGCTAGTTTAGTATAGCAACCTTGTACGACGTGCCACATGTCATTGTTTCCTCCTTCGGCTCTGAAATTGATACAAAAAAAAACTATAGTCCATGCAATATCCATCACCTTTTACAGAATTCCAGTTTGCTTCTCAGAGAGAGAGTTATGATGATTTTCCCAAGGTCACATCTTTGAGATGAAATTCGGAAGCTTGAAAAAACCCTAACTTCCATAGAGAATATCTCCAAAAATGTAGCGAACCAAGATCTGAAATTTGGATACACGCTTCATCATGATTTCTCCCAAGTGGGTTTTTAATTTCTGCATCTAAGACTTCGCAGTAATAAATTTATAGAAAAAATACCACAATCACTACTTTTGGAGGATATATGAAATTTCTTTTTATAGAGTTGAGAGTGGCTTCTATAGAGAATGTTGGAATGATTTTAGGAGTTTAAATATTTATTAATTATTGAATATAAATTACCACAACCAATGATTAGTGTCATGCCATAACCCCATGGGGTTTTATCCCACTAACTGGAGTTACTAAATTCAAACACGAATATCTCTCAAACCGTGAAGAATTACGTGGCGTGCCATATATCAGCGGAAACATCTCGACAATTAGAAACCATAAAAAATATCCTTGACTCAAAATATAGTAATTTTGTAGGCAAAAAATACCATGCAAGATGGGGGTAGCCCCTGGTGCTTCTTGGGTTGAAATCAATGACAACCACTGATCAACACACCTCTGTAGAGAGCTCAATGTGCCACAGCTGTCCAGTTTGCTTTGAGGTTTTTGTCATTATACCTCTGATTCTTAGGTTTCATCATTCCATAGATACATATTGGAATTTGGCATTTGCATTTAGAATTGCATTTAAATTTTATAATATGGGAAGCACCTTCTTATTTTCCTGTTTTTACTGATTGGAATCTAAAGTATCGTTAATATTTCTTTGGTCACCAATGGAAATTAATATAATTTAATTTCACTTATTACCAAAAAAAAATTGGTAGGTGTTGTAAATACCATGGATTTTCTTTCTATGTTCGTGGTAAAATATTGATTACTGTGGACTCCCATTGACCTTTCCATGTTCATGAGTGGATATTAATATAATCTTATTTCATTTATTTGCTAAAAAAAAAAATTATGGGCCTTGTTTTCTGTGTGCAATATTCTTTAAAGGCAATAATTGTTTTGCATTGTGGTCATATAATGCATGGGATTGTTTATCAGAAAGGAAAGTGCACACTAATTAATTGCGTGTTGCATTATATATTCTTTTTCCAATTTTGTTTTACATTAATACTGCTACATTACCATATAGTGCTTGGAGACATATTTCTGATTCTTCTAAGATTTTATGACCTGAAGGTATTCATGTTGAATGTGCTCCAAATCACTCTGTGATATGTCCATAATCTGGGAACAATTGGATAAAGAAGTATGATATAATTTAATTTGATTTATGTTGCCTCATAAGTCTGATATCTTTCAACTGGTTTTTAACAAATTCCTTATCTTTCAAATTGCAGCAATACCTATGCCTTGTGACTATCAAAATAAGATGGTGTGATTACTTCTTCATTTAAAAATATTTGAAAACAATAGTTGTTGTATATACACTATCTAATATTCTCGCACAAAGATGGTTTTGTGCTTTAGCTCACTCGTACGCATTTAGCTGTTAATGTGCTTATATCCTGAATATAGGTTTGGATCCTATGCAATGATTGTGACATGTTCTCTGAGGTCCAGTCTCATAGTGTTGCATAGAAGTTTTTGAACTAAAAATCTTACAATACTCGCAAAAAAAAGGGACCTAGTCAATAGTGGTACAATCCTAAGAACCTATCTAAGAACCTATCTAATTGTATATATAATGTCAAGGTCAAATCGTCATGATTGTCATATGCCCAGTAATCTAGCAGTGATTAGAACATGATTCAATTATGGATTCCCTCCATTGATGGTGTTATTAATTGGTTAGTGTATTGCTAGGTGTTGG